>OX328132.1:59571872-59775450 GCA_946811695.1 Gonocerus acuteangulatus
TTTTAAAACTGTAATTCTAGCTTTCGAATACAGCATTAGGGAATGGCAACACTGCGAAGTGGCTTTTCTGTTGTTATGGTTTGTTTGTTTGAATTTTCGTGTGGAGGTTTCATTTTTGCATGAACATGACTTTTATTACTGTCTTCAGTTTCAGTTTAACTTTAAATTTACATAGGATTTAAAACTATCACGATGACGTCTTCTGGGAGCAGACAGCAAAAGCTGGAACACCAGGTTTGTGGGGAATCACAATTTTATTTGATTCGATAAACCTTTTTATGTTATAAAATACTGAAGTTTTTTGGCATTTAAGTAGGAGAAAATTATCGTGGGGAATATGAATTTAAATTAGTTGTTAAATCTTTGTAATTTGCCCTAATATTGCTCCATGAACTGATATGGTGGAACATGTATTATTCTATTGATAAGGAACCTTTCTTAACATGTTTGAGCTGCTATTTGAATTCCTTAATTTTACTTTTCATCTCAATCTTCCAAAATAATGTTGATGTATGACCTTTTATTCTAATTGACCAAATACTTATAATTCTGAAATCATCAAACAACAATCATCACTATTCATCAAAGAATTGAATTAAATTCATCAATAGGTACAATTCCTTCAATTGCTTAAAACTAAAGTTTAGCTGGTTCTCTTAATAATTGCATACAACATTTCCATAAAGTCTATTGGTTTGTTATTAAGTTCAAAATCAGTCGCTGTTAAGATGGAGCTTTCTCTTCACCAGAATTTTGAAAGAATGTAGCTTGTACCCTTGAAAAATGTATAACAAATCTAGTCCTCATCCCTCCTACCCACTAATTCTCTGAAATGAGAAATCATATGAATGTGTGTGTGTACGTATATGTATTTGTATGTATATATATATATATATATATATATATATATATATATATATATATATATAATATATATATATATATATATATATATATATATATATTTATATATATATATATATATATATATATATTTATATATATGTGTGTGTGTGTATGTATTTAGTTGATGTTATTTTTGGTTCACTGGGAAACATATTTTTTATGGAAGAGCTTCTTCCCCCCCCCCCTTCTCTTTCTAAGTTTCCCAGATATAGTTGAGCCTGATGAAGTTGGAGAGAGAGTCAGCGAAATATCGCAGGAAGGAGTAGAATAAGAGAAGCACCGCTCAAGATAGAAGCTGTTCCATAAAAAAATATGTATATCGATGTTCTCAGGGAATAAGTTGATAAATCGCCAAATTGATTAAAGTGCACTACGATTATCTCCTATGACTCCTAGATAGTATAGAGAAGTATTTATCTCATAGCCTTGATTTTTCCCCTCTTGAGAATCCCCACAGATGTGATTTTCTTGGTATCTTGTAAAGTAACATGGTTTCTCTGTTAAGCAAACTTGCTATAATGCAATAAAGCGTCGTTTAGTCAGTTGAATTGTTTAGTCAGTTTGTTTTCATAAATCTGTGTGGACAACTGTATTTAACCCTAGAAAACTAACTGACATTAGGCATATACTATTACTAACTGTACGTAAATTTTATATCATTTAGAAAACTCTGTAATATTTACTCAATGAGTTCACTTATCCCTTCTCTTTGGTTTTTTTAAAGTCAGGAAGAAAATAAAGAGAAATATATCAACATTTCAAAACTATTTACCAAAAAAACACGTATTTAAAAGAACAAATAAAACTATGTTAAAAAAAGTTGTAGGTATTGTCTTTGCCATGGAATAGTTATTGTTCATGCAATTTTAGCAGAAATTTTACACTACTCAGTGGTGCTTTCGTAATTCAGTGTAAATTGTGCGAATATTTAACAAACGGATTCAAGCTCAAAATGTTATAGAAAAACATAGCTTCTATCGCTATTATATGACAGTCCAATTCTTTTTCATTTGGAACGAAGTCAGGGTCATTATCGGAATCATCATCCTCTACCTCAATTTCAAAATCCACGTCATATTGACCCTCTTCATCTAGTTCCGCCATTAATTTCAGAATCTCATCTGGATCGCTGTATAATTTCTACATCTCCCTCCATCTCAAAAAATAAATAAATATTTATTTAAATTTTAACGTCCATTTATTATCAACTACGAAAAAAAAATAAATAATAAATAAAGAGAAGAAGAAATCTACGAAGTAATTTATTATTACTTTCTCTATGTAAAATGTATGTGGAACCATTCAGCATTTATTGCTAACTGTACGTAAATATGACTTATACACATACCTCAGTATTACTAACTATACATACTTACTTTTAGAAAAAATGTTGAAAATAAATTAATAAGATGGAAGAATCCACTTCCCTCGTCACTAGTTGATGGGACAGTGACTATCCTAGGCATAGGAGGGAGGAGAACGGGATCTGTGATTCCCAAATTTGCTGGGGGAGCAAGCCACATGTTGTACACGTAATGTTTACGTATGTTAGTGTCCTAGGTTTAACTATTTATTCAATTTGGTGAAATGCTCAACATGTGGTGTTTGTTTTCTTTTTGATCAATTATTTCATGTTTAGAGTGACATCATTAGCAAGAAAAACAAGCTATGTCAAATTAAAGGATAAATTGTGATATTAATAATTCCTGGAATATCAACAAAGAAATATTTATGTAGTGGCTTAAATATGACCAAAATGCCTCAAATGTACGCCAGGACGAGACAACACTGTTTACATCAATTTCTATGCATATTGTATTTACAGCCTTAATTTGCCATGTAAAAAAAAACAAAAGCATATCAGGGGGTGGGGTGCTGACCAAATCCCTAAGGGAGGAGCAAGACCGCTGGAGAAAAAAGATGCATTACAACAAACACACACACACACATATATATATATATATATATATATATATATATATATATATATATATATATATATATATATATAGCCTTAAACTGCTTCAATGGGAATTACATGTGTTTCTTGTGATGCGGCTTCTTTCTCCAGCCGTCTTCCTCCTCCTTTCTGCGGAATATTTCGCCGGATTTCTCTTCAGCTTCTTCTGGCTGTCATTCATTCTTGCTGGTCCTTCATTCCCTTACCTACCTGGGGGATGAATGACATCAGTAAGAAGCAGGAGGGGAATCCGGCGAAATGATGCTCAGGAAGGAGGAGCAAGATTGCTGGAGTCAGTCTTCTTTGAGGTGGGATTGGTATACTTTCTCTCGCCAAACAGGCTCAACAGAATCTATGTTGACATCAGCTACAGTTTACTAAAGTAAAAAAAAAATCTATTAACAGTTAAAACTATGGTGCCAATAATTCAGCACAAAACATTTAATTTTAACCATAGACTGCTCAACACTAATTGTCAAATTTCAATAATTCCAAATTTAACTAACCAATTAACACCACATGTCACAGTTTTGTTCTTACCCCCCATTAAGTAATACTTTATGTTAATTTTATTCTGTTTTTAATTTTCACCAGTTTCACAACTTATACAGTTCTTTTAGCTACCACTGGTCATTTCGAAGGTCAAGTTTGTTAATGCGAAATTTGCGCGCACCAAATCGTTACGCTTACATCATATACTTGTAAGTACTCGTTTTATTGGCCTAGGAAAACAAATGAAACCATTTTTAAGGCTTTTTGACATTTTGGTTTGGGTACTTATACATATTTTCTGCATGTTTGAAATTCACATAAACAAAGATGTTCAAATTTTGGTTATGTTTGGAGTTAAGGAAGGATTAGAACAAAAAATATTTTATTAAGAGACTTGAAAAGTTTTGGGAACAATGCATATTTTGCTTAATATCTTGAGAACGGTTGTGAAATTGTGGTAAGTGGACGGAGACTATTTGAAAGCTTACTAAATTCTCTACAAGAAAGATTCTGAAGCAACTTTCGATTAGGCTCTGTCAATCGGAGAAATAAGTGCTTAAAACTTCAAATGTGTTTGTTTTGTTCTTTTGTACAGGTTTTTATCTTTGTTTAAATCACTTTTTAATTGATTTTTTTGTTGTTGTTTTAACCCTATGGAGACGGCAGGAGTGGTATGACAGAGGGTACCTGGAGACGGGACCCTCCCGATACCTGCCTGTCCCTCCTGACGGCTACTAGCTAGCTCCCTTCCTCGGGCGCTCGACAATTGTCTTGTTTTTGTTTCTTTTAGATCTATGTTCTCGTATTAGTAATATATATATTCTTTAATTAGTGCAGAACTCTTTCCAGGTAACACCTCTGTACTACTGAAAGAAAACTTATAACCCTGGAAACTGCGATGCTTCCTCAGCAAATTACATTGTTTATGCTTCGGAAAAGCCTACCATCTTCGTCAAAATCCTAGAATGCTCTTCAATATTACTTCCTGGAGCTGAGGAAGGGCCGGGCTGCGATGTTTCATCTTCCGAGAAGTCTCCTACATGTCTACTAAGAAATATCACTAATAGTCTAAAAGAACTGGAGAAGCCTACCGCCCTAATTTTTTTTAACTGTAATTTTTGAGCTTCGTAACGATGGCAATTTGCTCTTCCTAAATACAAAAAATACAGATTTATACAAAAATACAAACTTATAGAACCAGAGGTGGCTTCTAGAGAAGCCCACCGACAGCCAGTCATGGCTTTGTGCTGGCTGCTGGAGGTGCCCACTGTCCAGAAATTGTTAAATTGCATTTATCCGTGAAATTAGTATTATGGTAAAAGAAAATAAGAAACAGTAAGCAGTGTGTTTTCTGTGTCAGGTAGAGGTATATACCCTTACATCCGTGACCTATTTGGGGTCATAAATTATTTAATGAAAGGTCTAACCAGAAATATAACTGTTTATATTTCAACCTTTCCAAATGACATTAGGGATAAAAACGGAACCGCACTAAGATGATGCAGTTCCTGCGAATGTTTTTCTATACATAAACATGTAGTCGGAAGGGATTAAGAGTTAATATTTTAGAAGAAGAAAAGGCTTCTGCAGACTAGCTTTTGATTCCAATCTTTTTACAGTGCCACCTAGTCCATCAGATGGGTCTTTCCCATGAGAAGTCACAAAAAAATCCATTCTGCATCAATGTCAAAATCGTCTTTATGTGATAAATAAGTTAATAAACATTTTTTTTTTTATTTCTTTATTCTGGGCTGCACAAAGAATTGTTTGCGCTTCTCATCAAATAATTCTTGCAGTAACTCAATGACTTTCTTTTAAAACAAAGCTACCATATCATGTGTGTGGTGGCCTGTAAATTGTTCCAGTGGAACCCCTGTACTTCGTCTTGTAGGGCAAAGCTATCATTTTCAGAAAAGTCACGAGTTCATCTTACTTCAGGTCGCTTTTAAGTTCAATAAAAAACCTTGTGGTCTGTAGGTACGCAATTTATATATCATGTTTTGTTTTTAATGTAAAATAAACAGTTAAATATTAAAAATAAATAAATAATAATAATAATAAAAAGTTCATTGAGAGATGTGTTCTGTTCTTTAGTGTCAAAAGAATGTATGAGGAGAACTGACAACATTCTGATTAGTTCTTTAATGGAATCATCTGCTGATTTGATCAATGTCTCAAGTGTGGAAAGGTCTGTGGTTATTCATTGTTTATAGATGATCTCATTGATTCCAATTTCATCGAGCAGTTTCGTTATTTCCTCATCAGCCCAGATGTTCCTGCTCAGTTTTCACACTACTGATCAAAACATTGAGGTAATGAAAGATTGCAAATTATCCATGAAAGACATTATTTGTATGAAGATAGATCGAAGTCCTGAGAACCACTCAGTTCTTTCAATTTTAGCTCCAATAAGCATAAGCTTAACATTTTGATGGATAATGCATACATTGTGACTTCCACTGGCGCCTGCTAGGATAATATTTTTGGTTTCAGCTCACAAAATTTAGAGATTCCATTTTTTAATTCTGGATTATTTCAAACCCACCATCTCCCGCTTATGAATCCAAGGCGCTAGCCACTAGACCACGGGAGACCCCACCTGCTAATGTTATTGTCATTATAAAAACTCTTTACAATGAGATGGTTTCATCTTGGATTGTCTTACCTGGTTGAAGATTAGGTGTGCTAAGAATGCCTTTTATTAACCAACTTTTTTTGTTTTTTTTTTCGCTTTTCTTTCTCTTGAACTTTCTTATGGACCAACATTCAGGTTACATTTTTAAATTTATCTTTTAATTGAGTAATTATTTCATGCTCATTGTTTCCTTCCGATTCTACTCCCAATTCTTTTCTCAATGTATTATTGATATCCATTAGCTCCCTCTTATGGTAAGACTTTTCATTCAGCCTTTTAGGTTTGATGGGGGATTCCCCAACTAACTGCAAACTGTCATTTAATGAGCTTAAAAGTATTAGCCAGAGCAGCAGCATCTTTTGGAGTCCTGGATTATTCAATTCATTTTCATTACTTTTACTTTATAGTTTATTACATCGAGAAAAACAAATTTTGAATGAATGAATGTGTTTATTGCTTTTAAGTACAAAAACTTACAGCAAGGAGTTGGCACACAAAATTAAATTTCAATTTCCATAATAATAATGATAAACAACAAAAATACATAAAATTATTAAGATAACAAACAGCTTTTTTATGTTAGAAAAAATAATAATAATGCTTGTAAAATAATATAAATAACACATAATAAGCATCAAATTAGGCGACTTTAAAGGAAACACTTTAAGGGTTGTCACTGATTTCAGCCTAGAAGAGTCTTTCTAGCTTGTAGGCATCGAAGAGTCTGGTGACTAAAGTCATTTAGCTGTTCTTGGGTGTTGGGGGATAAGACATCAACAAGTTGGGTGGATGGTACTTCTTGGTTATCAGCGGTGGGGTTACTCTTTTTCAGTGGCTTCAGAATCCTGCATTCAGTAAGTAGGTGTGCTATTGTATTTTTTCCTGTACTGCATAATGGGCTTGTTTTATCTATATTAAAAACATAACTATTGCCTTGGATGTATATTTTGCTTTGCTTTGTGTTAGATAACCTGAGTTGTGCTAGGGGGCGAAGCTTTTCTATGTGCATTGTCATATATAAGTATGGCTCTCCTTCAGAGCTATATGAGCTAAGGTTCCTGTACACATGGCTATAAGAGCTTTTTGTTACTGCCTCCACATCCAGAGAAAAATAGTGATTTTTGGATTTTTCTATAATTTCACCCATCTGTTGCTTGTTCAAAATTATTTGTTTTTGCCATATATCATCACATCCAACTGTCGATAAATATAATCTCATCTCCTGGGTCCAGTTAAAGGGGATTGCATAGGCCTCACCAATTTTTTTGGTAGTGTTAACAGGTGCTGCCACCAGTTAAGCATCCTTTGGAAAATCTTGTGCTTAAGATGGGTTCGACCGGTTTCAAGTCGCACATAGCTACTGGGTGTGTTGACTGTGGGTGTAAAAATATGAAAGCTGGCCACTTTCAATTTTTCCGGTGTACTGGGGTCCCCATATTTCTGCTGTAAACAATAGAGTGCTTTCTGAAATAGCTTCAAAAAGTTTTGATTTTGTTTCCTATGTGTCCGATTTAGAACTTCCCAATATCTTCAGTACTAATCCATTTGCTATGGCGCATTTTGCAACAAAATGGTCTGCTGCTTGCGAGAACTTCCCGGATATCGAGAAAGGTACGCCTAAATATGTAAACCTGTTCACAACATGGAGCTGGTCGTTCTGGTACTTGAGATCCATGTGCCTTCCAAGCCTCCCTCCATTTTGAAAGGGCAGAACAAATGTTTTACTAACATTAACAGTCAGCTTTTTCATCTCACAGTACTTTTCCAATAGCCGCAGTTTAAACTGAGCATCGGTCCAGCTCTAGGCCAAGATAACCAAATCATCAGCATAGAGCATAAGTAAAATCTCGACTATATCTAATACGCTTATTCCCTGTGCTCCATGAGCTTTAAAGAACTCCAAGATATTGCCAATATTCAATAGGAATAGAAGAGGACTTAAATTATCGCCTTGTAACACCTCTTCTGAGATTGAGATTTCTTGAGAAGTTTGCTCTCCTATAGTGATTATGAATCTTGCCGTTTCATACAGATTCATTAGCAGCCGCAGTATTTTCCCTCTAAGCCCAATGTCGTATAATCTTCTCCATAGCAGGCTGTGGCTGACCGAATTGAATGCCCTCTTAAAATCTACAAAGGTGGCAATTACTTTCCTTTTAGCACTTTCCTCCGAAGGAAAGTAGCTATTGAGGTTGGACTCATGACGGAATTTTTCAAAAATTTCTTCAAATCTTTATCGATCCTACCTAGTAGACACCGAAAATGACCCCCGTTAAAATTTATATATATCTATATATGTATATATATATATATATATATATATATATATATATATATATATATATGCATATATATATATATATATATATGTCTGTTAACACGATAGCGGCCAGAGTTTTTGTTTTTTCGTCACGAAACTTGGTATATAGCATTCAATTAGCAAACGATTGAACGAGTTCGTTAACCACCAAAGTCGGTCCACCGGAAGGGGGGGTTTACCCCGAACCCAAAACACTAATTTGACTATGTCAGCCGTAATATTTGTTATATTTCAACGAAACTTGGTATTCGTAGTGGTAATATAGAGCGAAAAGTGAGATATAAAAATGAACTAAATCGGTTCATTAGAAGGGGGGGTTTACTCCGGACCCACAATACCAATTCGCCACTACCAGCCGTGATTTTTGGTATATTTCAACGGAACTCGGTATTCGTAGTGGTAATCCACAGATAAATAACTGTTGTAAAAATAAACTAAATCGGTTCATTAGGAGGGGGGGTTTACTCCGGACCCACAATACCAATTCGCCACTACCAGCCGTGATTTTTGGTATATTTCGACGAAACTCGGTATTCGTAGTGGTAATCTACAGGTAAATATGTGTTGTAAAAATAAACTAAATCGGTTCATTAGAAGGGGGGGTTTACTCCTGACCCAAATTCTTAATATACTCATACCGGTCGTAATTTCTGCTGTATTGTAACGAAACACGGTATACGTCGTGGGTAACTCATGAGAAAGAAGTGTTGTAGAAATGAGCTGAATCGGTCAATCGGAAAGCGGGGGTTTAATTTGTAATGTATTTCAATAGAAAAGCCCGTCAGACGTAGGTTCACAAAGCCGCCGCAAGGAGCGCTTTCTACCCCTAGAGTGACTGTATCCTGTTCCTGCGTTAGATCAAAATACGATAATATGAGGTTTTTTGTATTTATTACGAAGTTTAATAGGTACCATGTGTAAACATAACTCTGGAAGCAAATTATTAATTGATCAGTTACTCATTACAAATTTAAAAGAGAACTATTCATGTTTTTATTTTATTTATGTAGGATATTTTAAGCAAATTGTTCTGGAAAGCAATCTACACTACCCAAATTCTGAGGAAAGTGCTTAGTTATGCAGCTCCTGCGTGACGGACTTTTTTTTAAGTCTGAGCGCCAGGTTTATAATTGAGGATAGAATAAAGACATTATCTCTACAACCCTTACCCCTCCTGAAACCCATTTGCTCATCTGGGATATGGTTCTTTTCTTCTGCCCAACTACTTAGTCTCTTGTAGATCACTTGGGTGAACATTTTCAGGATACTGTTCAATATATAGATTCCTCTATAATTCTGAAGGCCATCTTTTGGCCCCTTCTTATGTATGAGACTCATTCTTATTTTCGTCCAGGATAAAGGGATCTTTTCTTTTTGCCATATGGAGTTGAAGAGTTCCAATAATATCAATCTCCAGTTTTCTTCCATAGCTTTAAGACATTCATTGGGGATTGAATCTACACCGGTGGCTTTGCCATTTTTGATGTGTTCTATTGTGTCATCTATTTTCACCAGAGTTATTTCATGGTCGAGATCTGGCATATCGATTGACAAGAAGTTGTATTGTCGCTTTACATTTGTAAGCTATAAAATTAACTTTTTGTTACTAAAGATAGGTATGTTTCCCGAAATCCATGTTTTTTTTTTTTTTTTCAAACTTTACCATTTTATAACTCAAAACGTGCAAGAGAAAACAAAATCCAAAACTTTGCAAATAAACTAACTTCATAGCCTAGAATAAGTGTACAAAATTCCATGCAGTTCTGAAAACATTGGGTTATGAGTTGTGTTGATCTGATATGGACTGACCCAATAAAAAGTTTTAACTATAAATATTTAAATTTTTATTATTAGTGCACATTGGATGATTGGAATAAAAAACCTATTTTCTTAGTTTCTATAATAAGTCTACCACTTAGGGTGCAGACACCTAACAGAAATAAACTAAACAAAGTCCTCACTTTTAGGGCTCTGGCTGGAACAGTATTCAATGAGAAAGACTGCCAATCACCTGGGTTGCCCAAACCCAACTCTTATCCGACCCACATGAAGATCCTCAATAATTTTACTTACATTACTTTATTTCAGAGTAAATAAATGTAGTATTAAGTAATAGAAATACTTTTAATAAGGTAAAACTGAAGGAGAGTGCCCTCAGCACCGATTTTCTTCAAAGTTTGCACTATAACTTATTTGGATGCACTAAACAAGAATCCGTTGAAAAAAAAGTTGCTCTCAACTAGGAAAGAAGTTATTAAGCACTAAAGTTCACTGTTATGGAGGTTATAAAAGACGGCATAAACAGCGTATTTGTAAACATGCGCATGCGCAATAGTCCTTAATGAAGAAGTATAATTGAAATTTAGACTCACCTGTTGTAAGCTGGTGCTTTTGGGCATACTACGTGCTATGCGTTTCCGCTCTCTATGCTCGCTCAAGAATATATCAAAACCCTAGTCAATCCAACTCGCAGAAATTAATAGAATTCTATTAATTTCTGCGAGTTGGATTGACTAGGGTTTTGATACCTTCTTGAGCGAGCATAGCGAGCAGAAACGCATAGCACGTATGCCCAAAAGTCGTCCTAGACATTCTTCTAATCGTCCTAGATATCTTCAGACGGTGGATATAGATCCGCAATCGCACCGAAAAAAGCATTTATGCGCTCTTCATATTTATGGGCACGTTTAACGTTTTCGCACATTTCAACTTTTCACACTTCAACTTTTCCGCACATTTTCCACAATTGATAGAATTACTTAAAATTTTGTTTTTCTATTGTTTTCTATTTTCTATTTGTTAAAAATTTGAGTAATTATTCTCGGTTGTGGATAAGAATTATGAAGTCGTGTAACTTCATTTTTATTTAACACTTTTCCACAAAACTATAATGATAATAATGTAATTAGAGCTTAGAGCGAATTAGAGGAGCTTAGCGGGAACAAATTATAAAGGCATTAGCTAATTATTAAGGGATTTCTGTTATATAATACTTTTCAGGAGCGAAACAAGAAATTTGAAGAATGTTTCATTATTTTAAAAAATGTTTCTGAATAAATAAGCGTTGGCAAATTTTAATAATTGATGGTAAATTTCAATAACACTTCTTTATTAGGGACTATTTTGCATACACGTGTTTACAAGTACGTTGTTTATGCGATATTTTATAACCTCCATAACAGTGAACTTTTTTTTAAATAACTTCTTTCTTAGTTGAGAGCAACTTTTTTTTTTTTTTAACGGATTCGTGTTTAGTGCATCAAAATACGTTATAGTGCAAACTTTGAAGAAAATCGGTGCTGAGGATGCTCTCCTTCAGTTTTACCTTTAATAATACAGAAATGAACTTTCTCTTTAATTTAATTAAATTACTAAACACTGTTGTTTTAGAAACAATTATTGGAACAAAAGCTTAAACAGAAGCGGCAACTATTTGGAATGGTACATGCGTCAGATGCTACTACATCACTTAACAAACAGCGAGTATGTGTTCTTCCAGAAACTGCGAAACGTGATATTTCTGACAGAGAGCTACATGGTAACAAAATTACCCATTTATTCCTATTTTATTTATAGATTTTTTTTTGTTTATAAGGCTCTACCAATGTTTTTAACTGTCATGGGATCAGATGAGAACCAACTTCGGCTTATAATGGTCAGCTTATTTATTTATGAATAATCCTCAAAAACAACAAAAAAATTCATGTAAAACATAGATCGAATTACATTTCAAAAGAGTAAATTACAAGTTTTGGTAATAGCACGTTTTTATACAAATATGTGACTTTTAATAAAGTATCTTCCTAAGAATCTCCCCCTTGCTCACCATAACAGTGTAGCATTTCAAGATATTGTAGGATTATTAAACACAGTTACACTTAAATTCAGTAGAATAATACTGACTGCACCTTGACTGAGTCAAACAGACCCCAAGAGGTGAGGATATATCTGCTCAGGACTAGAATGCTTTACATATTGGGCATCTCATGAATCATATTGAACACGTATCTAATAGAACGTTTTATCAATATTAGCCAATTGATAAAATGTTTGTTCCTATTGAAAGGGAGGTTTGTTCTGCCTGGTCCTTTTGCATATTTTGGGACTCTCTGAAGGGACTTATTTGTATTTTAACAGTTGATGTGTTCATATAGATCTTGTCCCGTGGATATTATAGAAGAGCCTGACCACTAGACAAATAAATGTTCTCAACAACCCACAACATTTTTTGGACCCAAAAATCATATTGCCTTTCCTGCATATCAAGTTAGAACACATGAAAAAGTAGTTAAAAAAATGGACCATCAAGAGTGGCATTCAGATACCTAAGCCGAAAATTTCCTTCCTTAATGAGGCTAAGGTTGAAGAAGGTGCATTTGTTGGTCCAAAAATTCACGAGCTTCATCACTTTTATGCCAGGCTCAAATTGAGTAGAGATAGATAGCAAAGGTGCTACTAAGGTAGAGGGAATCCCTCGGTCCCAGTGCAGTTCCGTGAAGACAAATTGAACCCAGCTCAGTCAGATCCTAGTTCCGATGGACGTAGATGCTGTGTTACTTCTGCTGAACCTTGAGCCCAAATCTGATGAAGAAAAGAGTATGCAATGTTTGTTCTCAGTACTGTTAAGAACAAAAGAGGAAAAACTAGGGAATTTTTGAGAAAAAAATCCAATAGTAAACTCATGGCGAGCTTACTATTTCAAAAACCGTTCTGGATGAGTAATGTAAACTAACATTTAGAATGACGCACTAAGTGTGAAATCTATGAAAACATTAAAAAGGATATTAAAGGAAAGAAATGTAATACATATGTAACACACAATTTTACTATTCCTCCCTATGGAGGGAGGGATCAAACCCGCTAAAAGCAACATGGGATGCATTTACAGATTTAGTTAATGATTTCTTGGGTAACCAAAAAGATCTCCAGTTTCGTCAGTATTTTTATAAAAAGAGTTTTCTGTTGAATAAACAATAAGGTTAAGATAAAGAGCCATTTGTTTTAATTAGGAATCCTTCTGCCTGATATTCAATTAACAAGCTTAAGACAACTTATTGAAAAATTGTAGCATTAGTGGGAAAAGTATTTGTCATCAATTAGTATTACAATTCAGTAATCTTTATTACTGCATATCACATTATTGAAGAATAACATATATTTTCTTATTTAGGTTATGATGGACCTTTACAATTTACTATGGTGCATGGAAACCCTGATTCTGGTGACAGTATTATTGGGCTTACCGAGAATGCTTCTCAGGAAAGTGATGGTTTGTAACTTTCTGTTAGTCTACATATCTAATTGCATAGATCTTTTGTTTTGTCTCTCACTCCTCTCTTCCTCAGTTATCAAATAGAAGAGAATTTATTTTATTTAATACAAATTTATCAAAATAATTTATGAAAGTTCTATTATTTAGTATACGTAGTAAGGTCCATAAGTTTCCGGCCTGTCCTGCTTCCCCTCCTTCAAACGTGCCGGAACCTGCACGCCTATGCAGGTCCATGCCTGCTCACTCCATACCGATCGCTCGCACTTCCTCAGTCTTGTCAGTCAGTGTCAAGCCTTGAAGGAAACTCCCCATATTCACAATGTTCAAACTTGAGTACCGTGCGGTAATTAAATTCTTTTGTAAAGAGGGTCTTACTCCTGCGCAAATTAAAGAGCGCTTGGATTGTGTATACGGGCAGTCCTCCCCCTCGTATTCCACAGTGAAAGAATGGGCAAAATTATTTAAGTTAGGGAGAGAAAGTCTAGAAGATGACCCACGTCCCGGTCGCCCATTGGAAGCTGTCACTTCTGAAACAATCCAACTAACTTGTGGAATCTGAATTGCTGTCTGACCGGCGACTAAAAACCAAGGAAATAGCAGCGAGGTTAGGGCTTTCAAAAACAAGTGTTTTGAGGATCATCAAAGAACATTTACATATGAATAAGGTTAGTGCAAGATGGGTTCCAAAAATTCTTTCAGCTGCTCAAAAACATGAACGAGTTCACTGCTGCAATGAATTTTTACGCGAGTATAATGCCGACCCAAGGAATTTTTCGGACTCAATTGTAACTGGGGATGAGACAATGGTTCTATATTATGACCCACTCAGCAAAAGAGAGTCCATGGAATGGAGAAGCGCCTCCTTTAAAGGCAAAAGTCACACAGTCAACAAAAAAGGTATTATTGGTGGCCCTTTTTCACCGGTCCGTCTAGGTGATTCCATCGGGTTTTAGGTGATATCATCCAGAATAGGTTTTTTAAGGTTCTTCCAAATTTGCATGAATGCTACTACAAAACGCGAATCATATAAAAAATCGATCTTTATCATGTTTAGGAGAAAGGAAAAAAATACGTGAAAACCTAAGAATCCGGTTCCTAGTAATAACTATTCTATTCTAAGTATACAAAATGACACTAGGGATATGAATGGAACCATGCTAAGATGATGCAGTTCCTGCGAGTCGGACTTTTTTGTTTGTCGTGGAGAAGAAAGTGGCCGCCAATCCATTGATTGTCTTTTTGTTTTGGGCTCATTCTGGTAACACCAAGTCTCTTCTCCTGTGACAATGGAACCCAGAAACTTTAACAATGTAACAAAAGACCTGTCACACATGTTGATGAAATTGCCAGAGATCTCCAAACGTCTTGCTTTTTGTTTATCTGTTTGAATGTTCGGCACAAATCGTGAACCACTTTTGCCTTTTCCCAATTCTTCATGGATTATGGTTTCTACTGTGTCTTTGCTAATGCCTAATTCTTCTGCTATATATCACAGAGTTAATCGCCGTTCTTTTGTTAGCATCACTCGCACACATTCAGTATTTTCTGGTGTCCTGCTTTTGCTAATGCCATTTTACCCAATTTGAAGCAGAACTTACTTAATGTTGTGTCATTGCTCCATGATACGTAATACCAGAGTCACTCAATTAGACTGAATGCAGTAAGCACTAGGCTTGAAGCATCAAGCTAGTACCGACAGAGGTCAAGTCCAGACATGTTTGTGCGTGTCTACACAGGCACGAATGCTTCTCTCAAAGTTTGAATACCCACTTATGAGACCATTCACTGAACTTGTGTATATTCACAGACATACGATGTATATGTGTGTGAGTACATAGGAAAGGTATTAAAAAATATTTGCATCACACGTGTAGATATTCTGAACCAGCCCTGAATCTTGTGTGCTTTTCTGTCTGCACATGAAAGTCAATTATATACATCAACCTAGAGAGTTTTGAAACTTAAACACTCAAGTATGATTACATTTTTGTTCAAAGAAGCAGGTTGTGAAAAGCCTTTCACACCAAAATGTAAAATACTATTGAAGTGACAATTTTAATGCCTCTCTAACTAGATGATTTATACAAAATGATCCTAGAACTGGATATTTTTCATTCAGTAGTGTCTTTGCAACATTCATGACATCTTGGGTGTGTTAGAGATTTGCGTAAGATGAATATTCCATCTAAAGGATGATCGAAATGTGACTCTGTATATATTTCAGCTGATAACCCTATTCTGAAATGGTCTAATGGGCATCACCATCTGTTCTTAGTTTATCATTCAGGTATTGTGATTAGGTTGTATGTTGGCATCATTGTAATCACTAGGGACCGGATTTTTAGGATAAAATAAGCCTCCAATTTAGTTTTTGCAACAGGCATAATAGGTCTTTTTAGGTTTTTATTTAAAAATCCATTTTAGGTTTTTTAGGTGATAAAAATGTTTTGAATAGGTTAAAAAAATAGGTCTTTTAGGTTTTTATTTAAAATTCATATATATTAAATATATATTGTAATGATCTAAAAGGGGGTGATCTAGAAAAGGTCAGTTTCTGGCATAGCAAAGTGTAGCATTCCTATTCAAAATAAAGGCTAACTTATATTTCATAAGTCCATCACAAATATTATCATTTGTCAATCAATAAAATAAATAAAAGAGTAATAAAAGAGATAGCAATTGGCAGTGCTTAGTTTGGCAGTATTTATTTTTTTTTTAAAAAAGGCAGTGTTAAGTAAAAGAAGAGTCCAAATGTTTCGGCTAGGAGCGATAAGGTATACAAGTTCCCAGGAAGATAACAATAGAGGTGTTTCCAAGAATGAACATGAACATCCAGGGGGCGATTGCCGAAGACAGACACCCTTGGTGTGGTGGGAGTAACGTCTCTATAAAAAGGGCCTTCCCCCACCACTCGCTCTCATTTCAACGCCAGCCAAGGGCCAGAGCACACCGATTCCACCACCAGAGCCAGCCGACACCAAGCACTTCACCTGGACATGATGGCCAGACACAACTCCAAGATCTAGCAGCCGACCATCAATCTCCTCAACACAACTACAAGCAGCCTGCCTCTTCACTTCCAGAACATCATCCGTAAAATAAGCTGAGTATAACTCACTCACTGCCAATTTTTAAATAAATTCTAAAAGCTATCTAAAATTTCATAATGGCCAATATTTATATTTTAATATATAAATTAATATTTTAATTATGTACTAACATTTCTTAATAACCCAACATTGATACAATTATGTGAGTCAAGCAATTTTTTATATTTAAGTTTATATCACAGCCATGCTAAATCTTAAATTATATATTCTTTATTCAATATAAGTCATTTGTTTCCAACTCTATTTTATTTATAATGAACCTTTCTCCTGGTATATAATATGGTCTCAACACATAAAAGGACAGATGGTAAGAAGTGATTCTAATAATATATTTCTCATGCTTTTTATTTCAGGCAATTTATTAAATTAATTAATTATTCAAATGGTTTTTATTCACAATCCCGTATGTGGTGAGTTTGGTAAATTTAAATGAACCCTGAGATATAATGAAATTATACTAAAAACAATCTAAATCAACTTTTCCTATAATAACTTTTTTATTCTTTTCTTCTCCAAATGTGGGGCAATCCACTAAACACCACATATTGGCGCCCAACGTGGGGCGATCCACTAAACCTGTCTTCGAAATCCTGAACAGGTTGAGTCGCGTAATCTTTCCTGTAGCTTCGTATTGCAGCCCAGCAGCCTAGAGACGAGTTGCAGTAGGCGCGCGCGTGTTTTAAAACCAGAATTAAAATTTTTATTTTTTATTTTTATGTTTTCAGATTTTAATATTGAGACCATATATTCAAAAAAGTGTGTTTTAAGGTTCAAAACATGAATTTTTATGAAAAATAAATTTTTTGAGTGATATTAAATTTTTAGCAAATATTTTATTTTTGGCTGTGATGTTTATTAAATTATTTTTTTTTATTTTATTTAAGTTTTTATATATTTGTTTTGTCAGCTTGGCAAGTTTGCAACGACCACATAATTGGATCAATGTTGGGAAATGTGATGGCAATTTTGAAAGATGCGCTAATGATAGATGTAATTCTATATATTTATTTCTGTATCTTTTTATATTTTATTTTTGATTTATTAATTTTTGGATCATATTTATAATTTTTTTTATATTAAAATTACTTATTTTAACAAATGGAACATAACGAAGGTAATAGACGTTTCACCCAGAGTAGTAGGGAGGAACTAAATTCCGGTTTCACGAAAATGCAAGAATTGATGAAACAAATGATGGCCCTAATGTTAAGCCAAAAAGCAGAATCAGAAAAATTCAAAACCGAATTAAAGGAAAGTATAAAAACGGAATCGCAAAAGACCAGAACCGAATTAATAGAAAATCTAAAATCAGAATCTGAAAAATTAGGGACCATAATGACGCTCCGTGATATTAAACCAGTTCCTTTAATGATAAATGATCAAAGTAGTCATAAAATAACTTCCGTGTCCATCGATCTATTTAATTCAGATGAAATTTATATTTTAAATAATTTATTCAAAATAAATAAAATTACAACAAAATTAAACAATAACATATTAAATTCAGCCGAAAATTATATTTTAAACAAATTATTTAAGAAAAATCAAACAAAAAGTTTAAACATAGACTATTTAAAAACTGTTGAAGATTTTATTTTAAACCATTTATTTAAAAAAAATATCTTAAAAGAAGAAACAGCAAAATTAAAACTAAAAGTGACTATTAAATGTCCCATTATTAACATCGACCTGGGATATAAAAATAAAGCGAATAAAAATGGAATTATTCGGGGAATGTTCCATTCGATTCTCCTTAAATATTATCATGAACCGACCAAAGATGATGAAATTAAAAATTCAACCAGTAAAGTATAACGATAAAACCTCTCTGTTTTGGAGCTCCTCCGGCGTTGGGTACCGGATTTGAGTGGATAGGGACAAATAAATAATAAATTTATTAATATTTAAATTATATTACCTATCAAAATTCTATGGTTTATTGATAAAAACCAATGTTTATAAATTTTTTAACACCATTTTCAAAATTACGAGAGGCAAAACCCATATTTTATTTCATTTTTATTTTATTTTTAAAATCGTGTGCACAACCGTACACTAAAAACAAAAAATGTTACGAAAAAGGTCATCATATTATCCTTTTTTAGTCGTAGATTCAGTAAAATGATAACCGGTTTATCCGTTAAAAGCAGTAAAATTATTAATAAAAATTAAAATTTTGCACCAACATAAAATTCTAATGTTATTATCAAGAAGAAAATATTGTTTCATTATCGGTCGTGATATAATTTTAGACACGCAAGTGTAAAGGAATAGAGATTCGATAAAAGTCAGGAAATGACCAGTTTCTGTGAAAATCCCTAAAACTATCAGGAATGCAGATAATAGGATATCTATCACTTA
Organism: Gonocerus acuteangulatus; assembly: GCA_946811695.1. Classification (NCBI taxonomy): domain Eukaryota; kingdom Metazoa; phylum Arthropoda; class Insecta; order Hemiptera; family Coreidae; genus Gonocerus; species Gonocerus acuteangulatus. Next base: position 59,590,929 of record OX328132.1, read on the forward strand.
TCTACCTCGAGGGAAGAAAGCTTTGATAATCACTAATGTAAATAAAGCAGGCTCATGCTAGTTCAAGTTTTCGACACGCGCACCGCGCTAGTGTTCTACATTATCAAGAAGTTCCTATAATTGCCACAGCCCCGAGCAGCGCTCGCATCACTCTCTTTTCAATATAACTAGAACCCTCCAACTATAGGATGTTTTTAAATGAAAAATATTTTTGAAGCCAATAAGGCTATAACGAAATAATGAAGAGAATAACTAATGGTTGAACGACGTTTTAAATAAAAATAATAAAATAATTAAAACTTAATAATTGTTTAAATAAAGATAAAGACAGACTTTGACAAGGACAGTTAATAAATATTTAAAGGGTAAAAACCTTTTCAAAAGTTAATAATAAATAAATGAAGAAGTAGGAATAGATAATAATAATTAATTGAAGTAAGGGGAAGGAGAAATAAATAAATCAAATTGAATTTATTTATGAAATATATTGATTGATATATTTGAATTAAATATTTATTTTATATTGAGGGCTCAGGGACCCATGAAGAGGCCGGAGTACCTATTATTTGTTTTGTATTAAAGGCTCACGGACCCATGAAGAGGCCGGAGTACCTTATCTACGAATTGGGAAATATTATATTATACTATATTATAATAAAGGGTGGAAACTTATTAATAATAATTTGTTGAATAATATTATTCAAGAGTAAGGAATTGAATAATATTATTGAAGTGGAAGGAGTTTAATAATTATTGATGTGGAAGGAGTTTGATATTTAATAATGAGAAGGAAGGAGAAGTTTTTAAATGATATGTAGTAAGAAGGAGTGACTGACAAACAAGTTGACACCGACAAGGACTGATAGACTATTGACAAATTATTTTATTACATTAAAATTTCAATTTTTTAAAATGGGCTAGTGAGGGAACAAACTTTCTTGAACAATCGTTAGAGTCATGTCAAATGCATTGGGTAAAATAATTAAATACAAATAAAAATCAAAATGAACTTAAAAAGAAAACTTGTTGTACATAAAATATAATTAAAGAATAAATAAATAATAATAAAACTTAAGATTAAATGAGCCCGGGAGTCTCAGCTTTGAGCTATACTTATTTTTTTGTCATAGTGGATATTTTTTAATTATATTATTGTTAATTTGAAATTAAAATTATTAATTATGGGATTAAGGGTAACATTAAAGATTAAAAAAATATATATATATATATATGTAAATAGATAAAAATATTTTTTCAAAAAAAAAAAAAAAAAAAAAAAAAAAAAAAAAAAAAAAAAAAAAAAAAAAAAAAAAAAAAAAAAATGATATTATGATATAAGTGACTTTGTATTGGAATAAGAAGTATACAGCCATACAACATGTGTTGTAAATGTAAATGCTATTATTGTATGACATTTTTTTTGTTATAAGATATAATTTATAATTTTTATTAAGACTCTTTAGAAGATTTATAATTTAATTTAGAGCAAATTAAGAAAAAATTTTAAACTTTTAAAATTAAACCAGTTGTAAAAAATTATATTAAATAGTAATGCTACCCTGAGCCAGAAAACAAAATCTTTAGACCAAATTAAATTAAAAAAAAAAAAAAAATTTAAAACATGCTAAGCAGTTTTTATTTTTTTTTGCACCGGAGCCCACCCGAAATGTAATGATCTAAAAGGGGGTGATCTAGAAAAGGTCAGTTTCTGGCATAGCAAAGAGTAGCATTCCTATTCAAAATAAAGGCTAACTTATATTTCATAAGTCCATCACAAATATTATCATTTGTCAATCAATAAAATAAATAAAAGAGTAATAAAAGAGATAGCAATTGGCAGTATTTATTTTTTTTTAAAAAAGGCAGTGTTAAGTAAAAGAAGAGTCCAAATGTATCGGCTAGGAGCGATAAGGTATACAAGTTCCCAGGAAGAAAACAATAGAGGTGTTTCCAAGAATGAACATGAACATCCAGGGGGCGATTGCCGAAGACAGACACCCTTGGTGTGGTGGGAGTAACGCCTCTATAAAAAGGGCCTTCCCCCACCACTTGCTCTCATTTCAACGCCAGCCAAGGGCCAGAGCACACCGATTCCACCACCAGAGCCAGCTGGCCAGCCGACACCAAGCACTTCACCTGGACATGATGGCCAGACACAACTCCAAGATCTAGCAGCCGACCATCAATCTCCTCAACACAACTACAAGCAGCCTGCCTCTTCACTTACAGAACATCATCCGTAAAATAAGCTGAGTATAACTCACTCACTGCCAATTTTTAAATAAATTCTAAAAGCTATCTAAAATTTCATAATGGCCAATATTTATATTTTAATATATAAATTAATATTTTAATTATGTACTAACATTTCTTAATAACCCAACATTGATACAATTACGTGAGTCAAGCAATTTTTTATATTTAAGTTTATATCACAGCCATGCTAAATCTTAAATTATATATTCTTTATTCAATATAAGTCATTTGTTTCCAACTCTATTTTATTTATAATGAACCTTTCTCCTGGTATATAATATGGTCTCAACACATAAAAGGACAGATGGTAAGAAGTGATTCTAATAATATATTTCTCATGCTTTTTATTTCAGGCAATTTATTAAATTAATTAATTATTCAAATGGTTTTTATTCACAATCCCGTATGTGGTGAGTTTGGTAAATTTAAATGAACCCTGAGATATAATGAAATTATACTAAAAACAATCTAAATCAACTTTTCCTATAATAACTTTTTTATTCTTTTCTTCTCCAAATATAATTCAATTTTCTTTATCTTCCCCCCCCCCTGAAACACCACATCTTGGTGACCCAACGTGGGGCAATCCACTAAACACCACAATATATATATATATATATATATATATATATATATATATATTCAAAATATTATAATTTATTATTAATCATTTTGATTAATTTATAATTACTAAATTAATATGTTTATAAATAGTGACTTAAAAAAAATAAAACAAATAACATTATGTCGATGCTACAAGACGCGAATCATATAAAAAAAAAACCGATCATTATCATGTTTAGCAGAAAGGAAAAAAATAGGTGAAAACCTAAGAATCCGGTCCCTAGTAATCACCCTTTTCTTCATAATTGGTGTATGACTATTTAGTTTTCTTCAGCTCCCAAATATTCTTTATTGCCTTGTTCTTGTAATTGATTTTACCCATACCTATGGATGATAGAGAGATAAGAAAGATCAGCTGCTAATTCAAACATTTTTTGTGCCTGGTGGATACTTTCATAAATTTCTCACTTTTCGCTATCACTTAATAAAATTGCTTCACTTTTGCACTTGCTCATTTAGATGATTCCATGTTTGGGTTAAATTTTATTATTATAAGTATACTTAATTAAATCTCAATCATTTTTTTTTTTATTTTTGGAATAAATAATTTTTGTTAACCCATTAGCGCCGGAGTTTCTTTTTCTTAAAAAATGTTTATTACAAATAAATCAATTTTACGAACTCAATGTATAATATAATTTTTCTGTCATCGCTAAATGTTGGTGTTACCGTTTGGTAAAGCACGGCGCTTATGGCTTAAGTATAATTTTTTTTTATTTCTTATTTCATTAAAATATTCATTAAAGTTTTCTTTTTAGATGCTCTAAATTCAAGAGTTGAACTACTTAATTATGAAAATAATGGAAATGAGGACATAGATATAGAAGATACTGAATCATCACCTATTACACCACAAACGTCTGTGGATAATTTTGACACAAGTAGTGTTATATCACCTGAAACATTTAGTTATACAAATTTAAATGAGGTATAATTATATTTAATGGACATTACAATAGTCCCTGTTTATTACTTCATTTATTATTTTATTAATATTCGTATTCAGCATTTATTAAGTTTTCTTACTATTATCCATTTATTTTATTAGTCATAATTATAAGTGGAAGGATTACAAAGAGTGATTCGGATTTTTGAAAAATTCGATGTAAAATTGCATTGAACTCAATGTATAATATTATTGTACATTTTACAAAATATGCGATGAGTAGAAATGATATTGGCAGAATCAATAACCCTTAGTAGACCCCCCCCCCCTCAAATCTTTTAACAGGTGAAGACTGTTATTCCCTTTTCTCAAGGACTTCAATGTTTACTATGTTTAAACAATTTATATAAGGATTTTCTGATATCTATCATTTTTGTTAGAACATTGTTGTTGTGCCAAGAAGAAATATTTATAATCCTCCTAAAAATTAAATATTGTGTATCTATTTTATGTTATAGTTGATATCTTGCCCCCACCCCTCCTCATAGAAGAAGTCCTTGCTTTCCTAATGACCTTTGGACTTGAATCGTATTTATGATGATATGTTTCTATTCACCTTTCTGAGATAAAGTAAAATAGTCATCTCTTATGAAGCTGAAGTGTCTCTATTTTATGCTATATTCTCTTGTGGAGGACGAACCATAAAACTATTTTTGCTATTTAGTTAATTTTTTTTGTCACAGTTACCTTTTTTCTCATTCGTACTATATGTTAATCCTACTCTGCAATTAGTTGTACTTTAGTTCCAGTGTAATTTATTAATGCATGGGATCTTTCCATAAATTCTGATTATTGTGATTTTTTTTTCTGTCAAACTACTATATATATATATATATATATATATATATATATATATATATATATATACATACACCCACACACATACATATATTCATACATTCCTACCTTATTAGCAAGTGACAGAAATTCATGGAGACTTCTTTGGGAATCTGGAAAAGTTTGTTATGGAGCCTGCAGCACAACATGTGCATTATAAATGTCGCATCACTCGAGACAGGAAAGGAATGGATAGAGGGCTTTATCCTACTTACTTTCTCCATTTAGAAAGAGAAGGTGGTAAAAAGGTATGTAACTTTAGTTGGAAAAAATATGTGTTCTTAATAATTAATTTATTAGTCATTAAGGTAAATAGATAATAATTATTTCTTTTTAGGCCACATATTCATTTTTTCTTTAGTTATTGAGTCTAATTTTTTTTAATTAAAAAAAAAAATTATTCATTTTCAATCCTTTTCCTAATTCATAAAGGAAGGCTGCTTTTCAAACTGACCCTATTACTGGATGATCTAAAGTGATCGTCTCCCCAAATGCAGGAGTAGTATTTGATGGTTCGCAACTTCGGAAAAATTATATGAATATCTGGAGGTTGAAAGTAATTGTAGTACTACAATTTGGTCAATGAGCAAAGCTTTGCTATAAAATTTACTTCAGGAAACATTTCAGTAGCTTGGGTAGTAAATAGGTGATTATATAGAGGATATTCTTTCAAGACCATAATGTTGTGTTAACACTTTGCGTATAGAACTATGATTACGGATTCCAATATAACGAGCGATGATGTGTGGCGAAAAGTTTGACTTGTGGCACATGAACAACGAGCACATAGTTAATCTATGTGCTTTAGGGCGTTCTAGGGGAGTTTTTAGTAACTTATTTAGTACCTAGATGAATGTTATTGGTGCCAGACGCAGAGTTATGTGTTATTAGCAATGGTGCTTCAGGGGCAATTTCTGTAGATTTATGAGGACTTAGATGAATTTCTGGCTAATATATTGACTTTTAACTTACAGAGACCACCCATACTTGAGCCAATATATTGGATTTTAGTAGCTTAAGGGTTAATGATTAAATGATTATGATTATTTGTTTCAGATATTTTTATTAGCTGGCAGAAAACGAAAAAAAAGTACTACAAGTAACTATCTTATCTCAATAGATCCTACTGATTTATCTCGTGGTGGTGAGGCGTTCATTGGAAAGTTAAGATCTAATCTTTTGGGTACACAATTCACTGTATATGATAATGGAAGATCACCAAAACAAATTGGATCACGTGATCAAATAAGTCATCCAAGGCAAGAACTGGCTGCTGTGGTTTATGTAAGTATTTAATTCATACCTATTTAATAAATATTATTGCCTGTTTTTCTATTAACTATTTTTATTTTTTATTTTGCTTTTATGAAGGATACTAATGTGCTTGGTTTCAAAGGCCCTCGTAAAATGACTGTGATTTTACCTGGAATGACTGCCAATAACCAGAGGGTTAGTGTTGTACCTACTGATGACACAGAAACATTATTAGGTAAATAAATATTTAGTAAAACCTCTTTTTTCAACAATAATAAAGAATCATTGACACTTAGATAGAGGTATAGCTTCTTCTGTGAGAAGAAATTAAAATAGTGCTGATAAAACAAGTGGTAAATATTTTGGTTATTAACTGATCAACAGGCTATCTTATCCGGAGGCCTATGAATGGTAACCTATCTTAACCTTTCCATGGCCACCATCCACTAGATAGGTGTTATTCCTTTATACTGTTGGAATCATTTTATTTATATAATTTAGAACATCTTCTATTTAAGCCTTCATAGAGAACTATATCATTTCCAACTGGATTACAATTAGAAATTATATCTCTCACGCATTCTTACATTTATCATTTTTGTTTTATCTAACATTTTACCATTTTTTGTTAATTAATTTCATGTGAGAGCCAAAAGAAATCTCACGTCTACTGTTTTATTATTTTAATATACATCCCCAACATGCCACCAAGTTTATGTTCAATTTACCATGTTATTCCTACAGAAAAGTGATATGATTTACATTTAAAGCTATAAAACATTTTTTTTTTTTTTTTAACTCAGCTTTAGAAGGTTGAAAATTAGGATGAATGTATGTTTAGGATTTTTTAAATAATTCCAAGTTATATACACTAAAATGGGTGAATAAATTGAAAAGGACAATGTAATAATATGCCTATTTCAGTAAAACATAATAATTAATATTACATGTTTTACATATTTTTATCTAATCTGTATTTTACAAAAACTCTGAATTCCATAAAAGAGTAAAATTAAAGAAGTTTCCAGATTCAGAGAGAAAAAAAAAAAAAAAAAAAAATTGTTATATGAAATTAATTTCCAAATCATAAAACTAATTTATTGTATTACTAATTTTGTTAGTTCAAAAGTTTCTAGTCTATTATTTCATCAATTTTTGTAGTTGTTAATTAATTCGTTTAGTTCGTCTTTCACATTTTTAAGCTAATTGATGGTAACTATGTCTTCCTGAAGTTATTATTTTGGCTTTATCTGTATTAATATTTAGCTCAAATGTTTGACTGATCTTGAAGACTTCTGAAACCTCTTGCTGAACATGCATGGTGAAGTAGGGGCTATTTTAGCCAAAAAAAAGTCAATCCTCAACTTGATTGGAACCAGCATTTCTATAGTGGCAGAAAAATGTACTAAAATTTCACACAACATTCGTAAGTTTGAGGTTATCCGTCTTCCAAATAAGAGGCTACTCATCATACATAGCGCGACGTCCCATCTCCGAGACTGGGCCTCCTCTAAGAGCCTCTGCCAGTTGGCTCAGTCTTATGCAGCAGCTCTCCAATTCCTAATGCCAAGCAGAGTTCTGGCATTGTTGGCTGCGCTGTCCAGCCATCTGATCCTCGGCCATCCTACTCGTCTTGTAGAGTGCAGGTCCTCGGTCATAACCTTTTATGGTATTTCGAAAATAAGAGGCTACTGTGACAATGTGGCTTTGATTATTGACTTACTGTTCATATCACTTTGTTGGCCTTTACACCAATTCTGCCTACTATAATCAGCAATGGCTGAATGGAGGCATGACAATGATATATCTTCCTTTCCCCCAAAATGACCATTCCACAATGTTGTACAGAGACCTTATGGTGAGTGTCCCTTTAGGTTATGCTTCATATGTTTTTTTGAAAAACTCGTCATTGCCCATGTATATCAGATATGCTATTTGTTTTTATCTTGTGTTATTTTATCCCCTTCTTGTCTCACTCTGACATTAGTTCCTTCTTTACTTCTTGAAACTTGCTCAGATGGTTTGATTCCTTTTGTTTGATTTTGTTTTCCCTGCTTGGTCTTCCTTTAAATTTTCTAACAAATCGAATTTTGCTGTGACAAAAAAACAATTTAAATATGTTGGGAAAAAGGCATATCTTGAATAAAGGTGAAATATGAGGACTTATTTCTAGACATTTCTTATTAGAGACTTTGATTTTCATTATGGCAATAATTCAAACGGATTAGTTCAAATTATTGCCACAATAAAACAAAGTATTACTAAGTAAGAATACTTCAAGAAAAAATATTTAGCTATTATGTTGAGCTCGTCCTCTTTCCAACTTTTCCCTTTTTTTAAAAATTTCAGTTTTTAGTTTCTTTATCTAATTTTTTATTTTAACGAATTAGTTATTGCAAATATATTTTGGTTTGTTTTAGAATGTTATAGGAGTAAAACAATGGATAATCTTATTGAATTACACAATAAAACTCCAGCTTGGAATGATGATACTCAATCTTATGTTTTAAATTTTCATGGTAGAGTTACTCAAGCCTCTGTTAAAAATTTCCAAATTGTCCATGATTCTGATGGTAAGTTTTATTTTAATATATGATATATACTGTGTTCATAATGAGTAATTTATATTTTGCCTTGCTAAAATAATCTGTTCAATTTTACTATTCTTTTCCTCATTGAATTGATTAACTCTTAGAGTGAGGTTGACTGCTGTACAAGTCGAGAGAGGCTGGGCCTGAGTGCAAATATCTTCTCCTTAAGTCAAAGAGACCCATGTATTACCAATCAGGTTATAGACTTGAATGCGGATGACTTGAACACAAGCTCTATCTTGGTTCTATCAAGAGAATTTTTGGAGGAACTAATAGTTGTCTTTTTAGCGCGGTTCCTCCCTCCCCCATAGGGAGGAACCCCGCCTATAAGGTTGATCTCGTGACGCAATCCAGAAGTGCCGACCAGAAAATTTTGCGTTTCAGAACCCCTAGAGACCGAAAATGATGGTGGTTCAAATTTGTATATATATATATATATATATATATATATATATATATATATATATATATATATATATATATATTGTCTGTTCGCTCTCTAGGTAGAAGACGAATGGTCCGATTTTGATGAAATTTGGTACAAAAATCCGTCATCCAATTTGAAAGGTCAAGTTCGTTAACCAGCAAAATCCGTCCACTGGAAGATGGCGTTTGGGGTGAAATTCGCGCAAAAAAAATCGTAACGCTTACGTTTTTTAGTACATAAGCTTTTAAGCACTCGTTTTATAGGCTTCTTGGGCTAGGAAAACGAATGAAACCATTTTCAAGGCGATAGCTTTAACCGTTTTCGAGAAAATTGGAAAAATAGTTTTTGAATACCATTTTTGGTTTGGGTACTTTGAGTCATGGGATTCAGTTGAAACATTTTCTGCATGTTCTACTTTCATTAAAACTAATATGTTGAAATTTGTGTTACGTTTGGAGTTAAGGAAGGGTTAGAATAAAATATTTTATTAACAGATTTAAAAAGTTTTGGTAACTTTGTATACTTTCCTTAATATCTCGAAAAAGGTTGAGAATCTTGGTAAACGGAAGAATACCATTAGAAAGCTTACTAAATGCTCTACAAAAAAGGTTGTGATGAAAGTTTTGATTAGACGATGTCAATCGGAGAAATAAGTGCTTAAAACTTTAAAGTAATTGATTTCGCTTATTCGAACTGTTCTCTTTGTCTGTTTTTATTCCTTGTTATTTTTTAACTGCTTATAGTTGGATAATGTATTTGATAATAAATCAGGTTAAGAAAAACAATTTAATCTTAGAGATATGGATTTCCAAGATATAGCTTTTCAACTGCCTAGCGGGGTCCTTCCTAGGGCGGGGACCCATCCAGGTAAGATCATAAATAAGACCTTTCTTGAAAGTAAAGATGGAACTGTCAACTTTGATCCTCCTCTGCCTCCCGGCACTTTCATTGCTGATGAAGGCTACCAATGAGTAGCCAAAATGTCCTAAATATAGATTTTTTAACAAAAATCGTATTGAGGTTTCTTTAGCCGAATCCCAACCATTCCATCTTTACTTATCACCTTGACGGCTAACTATCTAATCTTCATGCTTTCTAGAAATGTGGACCCAAAATAATAACAGCTTCTATTTTAATCATTTTAAATGAGTCTAGAGATAAGAACGGAACCGTGCTAAGATGATGCAGTTCCTGCGAGTCGGACTTTTTACTATATCTGGGTAGAAGATGAGCAATGATATTCATCTATCTGGCAGTACCTCAGCCTTCTCCTTAGTGCTTTTGAACTTTCCTTCCTTTGTTTCTGGGAATACCTTTAAAATGAATGCAACATATACTCATTTCCCCTTTTCAAACAGTCCCACACGCTTAAAAAATTATTAAATTAAAAATAATGTATAATAAAGTGCATACATTGAAACAGAGGGAGAATTCAAGTAAATTTTTAAATAATATAAATATTTGAATACTGCAAATTTCAATTTTTTTTTTAGTGTACATATTTTTAACTCCGCGGCTGACGGGCCAAAGCTCAGATTAAAAAGGAGGTCAACTCGCAGCATTCTAAGGATTTTATCTTGGCCACCTAAATTATGAAACTTACTGTATAAGTTTAGAAAATGAAATGAAATGTTTAAAAAAAAAAAATCTTTCGAGTACAAATTTTGGAAGCTCCAAGGAAAATTGAGAAATACTGAAGAGAAAATAGTTTTTAAAAAATGTATAAAACAAATAATACATTTGAGTCAAATTCGGAAAGAATGTGACTATTGAGGATGCCTACATTTTTAATTTTTTTTTAATGTCGTTAAAGCTTGTGAAAAGGATTCTCAAAAAAATATATTTACATTAATATTTATGAATTTGTGTGTGTGTATGTGTATATATATATATATATATATATATATACACACATATACACATACACACACATACAGTAGACTCTCCCTAATCCATTGGTCCCCGAGAGGAATCACGGATCTCGGAACTCACTACCTTTATATTTTTAAACTATTTTTTTTTTTGTGGCCAGTTAATTTGTTTGTAGTTGTAAAAATATTTTAAATATAGATTCCCAAAACTACTGTTTCAAACTAATACACGAAATATCTTAAGTTCTACTCAACTAATTTTGTTAAAATTTACAACAAATATTCTTTGTAATATTATATTATCTAAGATGTGATGAAGGATTTTCTTCATTGAGTTCATAAGCAATTTTTTAAACTCAAAATATTGATAAAATATCTCTGTTCTAAAATGTAAATTCAACACAACATTTCTAAACATTCAAATCTAATGAGGGCAAAACCAAAGAAATTGGCAGATTAGAAGTGGGGAACTCCAAATTTAAATGTGACCCTTGTTGGTATTTTAAAATTTTGAGTTATCCAATTGACTAAATATCTTCTTTTATTATTAACTATGGCAAAAGTAAAATATTAAGAAAACCTTTATATATTTTTTATAAGTACTGTTATGCCTAGCTGAGAAATTGTCTTAGTTTAGGCAACACCTGTGGTGCGTACCTAATTTACTTCAGATTTGGAGATGCTGATCTTGTAAAACAGTTGTCTCATTGTTTAAAATTGAGACCTTTTGAATATTGAATGTAATATAAAAATGTGAATTTATACCTTGATTTTTCATTATTAGAAGTTAATTACTTATTCTTGATTCTGTTTACAGTGGATTATGTTGTTATGCAGTTTGGAAGAGTAGCAGAAGATATTTTTACCATGGATTATCGTTACCCAATGTGCGCTCTTCAGGCTTTTGCTATTGCTCTTAGTAGTTTTGACAACAAACTTGCTTGTGAATAACTTCACAGAGTATATGAAACCATTGACCATTGACTGTAGTATATTTTCTTTTGATCTCATTTTTTTATTTATAAAAGTTTTTTTTTAATTCAATTTTTGTGTCTTATAGAATCAATTTTCTATATTAATTTGTTTTATTAATTCATTTTAATTGGGCGGTATTCAGTCTGTTTCTTTTAATTATTTTTTCATGCATGCACAAACCCAGATGAATCTCCAGCAGAGACATTTTGTTGAATTTTAAATTGAAATTTAATATCTGGATATTTTATATTTTGTTTCCTATTCACTTGCATACAATTGCCATGTCTTCATTATAGCCGTAATGTTTTCTATGGAGAGTGCTACTGGCACATATTTCAAATAAAAATGACTGTGCTATTTGTTTGTTTTTGAAAACTATAAGAGCCCAGTGAAAAATAAAATATAATTTCTAATAAAAAATCAGTAGCAGTTGTATGCATATTTTTATTCAGGCAAACAAAAGGGTCATTTGAGCTTCTTCACTTTTTTTAACTTAGTTTCATTTTTTTTTTTTTTTTTTTTTTTTTGGCCATTTCTGCTAATTACATGAGTATAAAATCTTTAAAAATCATTGACACTTATGTTGATGAGACTAAAAATATAGAAAACAGGAAACTGTGCACATTTACTTATGTCCAATGTTATTTTATTTTTGAAGTTATCATGCGACATTTTGCTCCTTAACATGAGACATCATTCTTTGACAGTTTTGAAGATAAAAATGAAATGCTCTATAGAATGTTTTGATAACCTGTTAAAACATATAATAATATAACAACACATTTGTTTCAATTGTATCCTAATATTTTATTGAAATTATGTTTTCACTGAAATGTGACTATAAACCTCACAAGCTTTACCAACTTTTTCAAATATCTGCTTGGTTTATCTCATTGTAACCATTTATTTAGACGAAATTACTTTATTTTTGTTGCGGAATCAGCTCCTCTTGAAATAGTTTTTTACCATCTCTTATTACTAGCAGGGATGAATGAGGGATAACCAGGCTCAAATACTGCTTTCATGACCTGTAAATCTTTGAAGATTCCATTAGTTATTCACACAGACTGGAAAAATTTGCATAGACACTAGTTCTGCCACATTTTACACTATGGTTAGCTTGTAAAGCCTGTAGCCGGCTGGATCATACTCAAGACACTTTATGCCATTTTCAAAGATATCTAATTTTTCATTGCCTGATTGAATGTTTGAGTTATTCCCACATTAATTGCTCCCTATGTGAGTTGTACGCATGTTGGAATATTTAATTCTCTCTACGTTAAGATGTATGGGTTTTGTCTTGAATTTTCTTATAGCTCGTTGAAAATTGACGTAAACATACAGCCTTACTGATCTTCCTCGTAACCAAAATGTTTTGAGGAACATCTGCTTTAACACATTTATTTTTGATTACTTTTCCATCTCAAGGAAATAAAAAAGGCCGTCAAGCTGAAGCTGCATAACTAAGCACTTTCCTCAGAATATGGGTAGTTTACGCTGTATTCCTGAATACATTGCTTAAAATAACCTGTGTGTGTGTATGTGTATATATATATATATATAATATATACATAATATATACACACATACAAACACATTCACACACACACACACATACACATTTTAACGGCGAGTCATTTTTGGTGTCTACTAGGTAGGATTGATAAACATTTGAAGAAATTTTTCAGAATATTCCGGTTTTTTTCCTTTTGAGGAAAGTGCTAAAAAGGCATTGTTTTTCTATGTATACCCACAAAAGTAATATAAACTCCGATTTTCTCTAATAAATAATGCTTCATTAGTTTGAAGGCATACTGTTTTCTAAGCTATTGGTAATTGACTTTTTAATTCTGAAATAAACTTTTTCTTTTGATTAGTAGACTTAATTATTTTTGTTATGACCAAAATCATCATCATCTATCTCTTCTGAAATACATGTATAGGTAAACATCTGAGAAATAGACCTATTAAACTATCACAATCAGTCACATTTAATGGGCATACATAGTCTAAACATGGTAAATAGTTTCCAGTATCTTTCTAATTTTCTTCATGAATATTCACAATAGCTTGATCACTACCTTGTATTTTTGGTTGAGTAGATTCATTTGACTTATTTTGAACTGCCCATGGAGCATTTTCAACTTGCATTCTTGGTTTAGCAATGTATTGTACAAGTACTAACAAAATTTACTGGAATCTAAATTAAAACCACTAAAGTAAAACATCATTGTATTCTAACCTGCACATTTTGATGTAAACCTGTAGCGGCATCAGGCATTTTGTTTTTGACCTGTAACTTGTAATTCTATTAAGGCAAATAGAGAGCAATTCTATTAAGGCAATGGCTAAACCGAGCAAAAAAGTGTCTGCTGGCGTTTGCGCATGCGCGGTGGCCATGTATGAAAAAGAAGACTGTATGTTCTACAGTACATTACATACGCTTGTCAGTTTGAGGACCTAAAGCATATTTATGTTCCTGAATTTGAGCAGCAGGCTCTAAACAAATTTATTTGTCTTTAGATATATGTATTAATTTTAATAAGATGCAAATAGAAAAAAAAATATAAACATATCATTAAGGAAAAGAATATTCATCAATAAAATTCTCCTGGAAAATTTGACATAAACATTTTGAAATAACAGCAACTCCATGGAAATTGACTACTTTTCCCTCTCAACTATCTCTTTGATTTTTTTTTATTCGTGTAACAGAGGTTTAAATTTCAGAGTTTACACTCTCCTGTCAATCTTCTGTTGTTTTTTCCAAAGGAATGCTGCAATTATATTGCCTCATGAATCAAATTCAAACGTTTTTACCACTAGATCAGACTAATCCTAAATTATTTTTCCCCCCTGGCTCATTAATCATGGACTATTTTATGTTATTATTCTGTTCAATTACTTTATTTTGGAGAAAAAGCTAATGTGAAATAATTGATTTCGTCTTCTTTCTTAGCAGTATCATCGTGACTTGTTCTTATTAAATGCCATTTTAATGTTCTCTGGGATAAGTTCAGTAGTGTATTTTAATTTGTACCAAACATTTTTCCAAATATTTCATTTTTTAGTCATGTTGCATTAGTCATCTCATTTAAAATGCAGAGTTTATATTTCTTCAAGTCTTTTCATGTGATGTAAATTTTAACCAATAAATTTTCTCGGCCCATTAAGTCTGGTTAAATAGACAACCCTGATTACAGACGTAGTCACAACTCGCACCCACACATGCTGGTACACTTAAAAAAATTGTTTTGTTAATTAATGATAGGTACAAATATAATATATTTTATTGCTTACTTATTTAGATTATGCTATTTTTTAAAGTTCTATTTATTTTATTTTATTGTATTTAGAAAATATTGAAACAACCCAAGAACAAAGGGAATTTAAAGTAGCATAAAATAGAACAAAAATATGTTTCTGATTGACCTCAGTCATTAAATGCTGTGTTCCCTAGAATATGAATATGTTTTACATAAAAACATGTTTACATTTTCTAGTAGAATGTTGTTCGAATTCCCATTATTCCAACTAATAATTTTGTTTACATAATTCATAAAAATCTCACTCAAGCTTTCTTAATTCTTGAATAACGTGAATTGCACATTTTGGCAAAAAACACAAAATTCGTTTTGGTTCTAATAATTGATTGTTCTAAAAATCTTTCAAATATAATATCCTGTTATTTAAAAGAACATTATTTATATTTTTGTAACAGTAATTAAATTATATTTCTTATAATAATCTCAATACCTGTATTACTCAAAGTCTATAGGCATATTCTGCTTTTGATTTCAGCAAATCTGTTTCATTCTAATTCCTAACAACAGCATGTGTCAAATTAAAGCACACATTTCTGTTAGTATCTTAGATTCTCTATCCTGGATCTCCTTTGAGCCTACAACTTTCCCATTAAGTTACCTATGAGTTCTTTAAGGTTGAAAAATATGAACTTCTTTTGGGTGCTTTCCTAATGTGAATGATTATTTTTAGATTACTTGATATTGATTGGTTGTATGTACTTGCATGTACATGTAATTTTCTTTTTTTTTTTTTTTTTTTTTTTGCATCAACAAATCTTGGCCATTAGCGCCGACATCCAGGGTGCAGCCAGGAATTTTCTCAGCGAGCCCTGAGATGAGAAAATTCCTGCCGCCGATGGGGATCGAACCCACCATCTCCCGCTTATGAATCTAGCTCGCTAGCCACTATACCATGGGAGACCCCATGTATATGTAATGTAATCAGATTTATATTCTTGATTATATTTTAACTTATTTTAAACATTTTTTAGTGAAGGCATTTTATCATTATCGTCCAACTCCAAAGATTATACATAGTATCAAAAATGAGGATTTGACTGAATTTATTACTCCTGGTACAAAGCTAAGGAATATAAACGTTTTATGTTTTAAATTACCACTTTATACTACAAACATTCTTTACATTTATATAATATTCTTATATATATATATATATATATATCATTTTAATCTTCTGTCTTACTTCTCGTTTTAAGAGATAATTGAGACTAATTGTACAATACGTACTATTATGTGCTTGATGTATTGATTTATTCGTAGTTGGCTTGCCTGAGGCCTTATTTATATGTTGTATATATGCACATTTTGAGTGTAATCAAAGGTAGTGTTTGAAATATGTTTAATAATGTAAGAGCATACACTTATAATCTGTTTATGCATGATGCATAATCTCACAGTAGAGATAGAAAAAAATGTTCTAACATTTTTTGAGTGCATAGATGTATGTTTGCCAATCTATTGAACTGAATTATATATTCATTTGGAATCAATTTTAAAATTTGAAGTGTGATTCATAGAGGCTGTGTTATTGTATCACATTTATTGTTTCTCTTATTCCATTTTTAACTCAAACAAATATAATAGCTACTTTATGTTAAAATGTACTTAAAGCTGCTTTCATTTATATTTAAAAATGACAATTTCAAAAACATTATCATATTCTAAGATTAACTTTCTTCTCCATATTATTAGAAATAAAATATATATTATATGGATGGATTGCTATATAATTGTAATGAGTATTAGTTTAAAAGTGTATCTCATTTATAAAGACACTATTTTGATTCCTGAATTATTTCTACATTCCTCACTATGAGTGCCTTTAAAGAGCATTTACTTTCTTCCATTTTGCTAATATTTATTAAAGCTTGTGTTCCATGTTCTTTTATTCCTAGAATGTAGCACATGGCAATCTATGGTCCTATCTTTGTTGTTGTATCCTTTCTATCTACATACATGAATGTAGAGGAATGTCTAGTGCCTTATTTTATCATTTTGACAATATTGCATCAATGAATGTCATTGTTATATGTTAATTACAATAAAAAGAATATATAAATTCAAAAACAAAATTTCATAATACAAATAATTATTGGTTATACTAAATAACAGGAATTTCATTACATGATTCTTTGAAGTTATTATTTCACACTAATATGGAGCTTATTAAATTATTTCAATATAAGAGCTTACATACAAAAAGACTAAATTAAATGGATTTTGCAGTGCCTTTTGGTGTAAATATTATTTTTTTATCGACTTAAAGTGATTGATAAAAGTTAATATATATTCATTACTTTTGTAGTATAAACTTTATTAGTGAATTAAATAAAACAAAAGGCCTAAGTTCGAGTTATTTTCAAGGTTAATATTTATTTTGCATTGTTAAGAAACAGTACATTTTCTGTTTTTTTTTTTTTTTTTTTTTTTTTTTTTAAATTGTATTGTGTTTATTAGTTGTTCTCTTATAAATAATCCTATTGGATTAGTAGTTATTTTCTGTGGATTTTTTTTTTTAATATCTAAGAAAATAAAACTTCAAAAATTATATAAAACAAACTCTAAAATTTCAGCTTTTTAAATAAACGGTGAAGAAAAAGAATTGTTGGAATTAGCTGATTTTCTTAACCACAATACAAAAACTTGTATGATAAAAGAGATAGAATTATTATAGCATCTAAGTACATAAACCGATTGGTAACAACTACTTCCAATTTAATCTGAGCACTAAGTTGTTGTTTGATTTTCTGTTTGAACCTTAACATAATTTTTTTTAATGAACCTCAAAAATGATCCAAACGTCTGTTCTTTTTGTTAGAAATTATAAGTTTGATATATTGTGGTTTTCGGAGATCAGTGTCCTTTAGTTTACTTGTGACTTGTATCTTTTGAGTATTAAGAACATTTATTTTTATAAACCTTATTTTACAATATAAATCACTTTGCAATAAAGAATCTTTCAATAATCATATTTCCAAAGAAAAAAATCTTCCTTTGTTAGGAAATGTGATTATACGTTTTGGCAATAGTAGTTGTTTATTTTATTATTTATAATAGGTTTTTATTCATTAATTGATACCATTTTATTATCATGTTATGATTATTTTTAACAAATTTCGTAACAAAATCTATTATTTTTATTTTATTAATATTTGAAGTGTAACTGAATATGTGGAAATTCAGCTGAATGTTTTCCCCATGACTGTATTATTAATTTTATCCTTATTAATAATTAATTTTAGGACATTATTGTGTGTAAGATTCGCTTTTCACTGAGTATGGTTGTGCATTTCTTGTACAGGAACCATTTGTTAAGATCTTAGTTAAAAGTTTAACAAAAATGTTAATTTTATATCTATGTTGACACAACTTCTAGTCAGGAATGTATTTTAAGTTTATTATTTATTAGCCTTGTGTTCATTTATAGCCTCAATTGTATGGATAGTTTTTGAGAAATACAATCATAATTTTTGTTACAGAAGTTTCTTTTTTAGTTTAAACCATATTTTAACTAATTTTTCAATTTTTTTAGATGAATGATTGTTATTAAAATAATGCTCTCTCGTTTGAGGTGTCTTGTGGTGCATTCCATTAATATTTATATTCGCTTATCTTTTAAGAAATCATTCCTTCAAAACATAATCGTATTTAGACTGTTACTAACGATGGAATAGAATAAAAAGTAATTTGAAAAAAATAGAGAGGGTAATATTGACAGAAATATTTTATGGTTAAATGGGAAATGGTAGTGTCTGCAAAAATTGATTAGAAACATAAAAATTTCAGTTTGGGGAAATTGCCTATTTTTTTAAATTCCATTCTTATAGAATATTTATACAAAGGGGGAATGAAGCATTTTTCAATTCAGACATCTGTTCAGTATTTCATAAATAGCAGCTTAAGGATTAAACTTTTGAAACAAAGGTATTATAAAAATTCTGTAACTCTTACACAAGGCAGTACCAATATATTGGGTGCGAGCGGCTGTGGCCCAGATGACAAAGTATCAATATATTGTTGGCGAGGAGCAGTGGCCTAGATGACAAAGTACCAACATATTGGTACATTCATTTCAGACCCTATTAGAGTGAAGTGGGTGAGACTTCTGGAAGGAAGATATATCACAGCCTGGTCCAGGAAGAGTTCTTGAAGGGCATGCTAGGATTACGAAGAAGAAAGTGGGCCTTTTCTGAAGTGAAAGCAATTAAATTTACTGAGAGTACGCTTGTTTTGGGGCAAATACGTTTTATTTCTATAACACATAGGTGGCGGGATCCTTACATTTAAAGGATTTGGCAGGATATATATCCTACGCCTAATCCGGCATCGTCAAGACCGGGGTACAGTCAGATTAGAGAAAACAGTTAAAAGTGTTCACTTACGTATTTGAAAAACCTTATTATTTGAGGATATAATACTATGTACCATACAAGTGCTATTAAATTAACACAAAAAAATAACTTAACTTATTAATATTTTAGTTTAAATAATTTGGAATTCATCTTTTCTTTATTGCTAATGTAATAATTATGATTTCTAATTTTAAACAAAGTAACACAGCAATTTTTAAATTAAAGACGATAGAGAGAAACTAAATAAATCAGTTAGGAACAGCAAAATAGCACAAAATGAAGAGCAAGAATCGGAGCATTTAGGGGCTAATAAGTGTGGTGTTGTAGAATAGATATATGTTAAACATGAGTGTATATTGACAATTTTCTGCATAGTAATATTCTATTTAATTGTGTGAAAAAGAACTAATAATGAAGTACATTCTATGGTAATCAGGGAATTTGTTATGCAGGCCAGGAATAGGAAATGAATAAAATGAAAACCTTCGAGAAATTTAAGAAATTGCACAATAATTTGGAATCTAAGGGAACAATAGAATATAATTTGTTAGTATGAAATAATATGTTTATTAAGATCTCGTTATCTTGGAAAAAAAGTTAAAAAATAAAATGGTATTAACATTTTTACATGAATTCTTGACAATTCAGAAAATATTTACAAACAGTACTTAAATTAAAAGAACAATGTCATCAGAAACCATAACTGCATTTTCATTTGACATTATGTGCAGAGCAGAACCAAGTTCTTGCTGGGAAAACAAATCACCAGACATCTTGTCATTTATCTTTGTGAACAGCTCATCACGTTTCATACTCAAATTATTAGCTTCTTGGAATACTCTGGCAAGAAGTTTCTTGAACAATTCAAGCCTGAGAAAAAAAATGAATAGACTTAAGATACTAAATGTAAAAGATAAACATTTTGCATATAAAAGAAGATAAGAGAAAATATTCCATTAAAAAAGAGCCAAAGAAGAAAAAACGAAAGATAAAATACTTTAAAAAAAGTATAAATACTTTGAAAGTGTCAATAATAATAAACTTTAAACCTCAGTTCCAATGAACTGATTGCCATTCTATTAATTCATCAAAGGCCTTGTGATTACTATGTTAGTGACTTGTGTCTTGGGTGTTAGTGTATGTGCAAAGTTATATGTACTAATATAACAATGCTTTGTAGATCATTGTCATCAAACAATGAATGAGTTTAATGAAATTCTCGGAATTAAGATAACCCCTGAAATTGAACTTCCTCCTAAAACCACTTAAATTGTTTTGTTTCTTAGCATGGTTCCTCCCTCCCTTCATAGGTAGGAAACCTAAAAAATATTTTATTAGTGGACATGAAAAGTTTTCGGATCTTCATATATTTTCGTAAATATCAAAAACGATTAGGAAATCTTGGTAAGTGGAAGGTGACCATATGAATGCTTGCTAAATTATCTACAAAAAAGAAAAAGTACGACTCGCAGGAACTGCATCATCTTAGCGCGGTTCCATTCATATCCCTAGTATCATTTTTTATACTTAGAATAGAAACAGTTATTACTAGGAACCGGATTCTTAGGTTTTCACGTATTTTTTTCCTTTCTCCTGAACATGATAAAGATCGATTTTTTATATGATTCGCGTCTTGTAGTATCATCATGCAAATTTGGAAGAACCTAAAAAAACCTATTCTGGATGATATCACCTAAAACCCGATGGAATGACCTAGACGGACCAGTGACAAAGGGCCAGCAGCGTATCCTTATACCTGGAACACCCTAGAGCCTGGCTTGGCCAGGCTCCACTACTACAGACATGAAATTTTTATTTCATTGTTCAATGTATTCAAAACTATCAAAATGTTTATAATTTCTAAATGTTTCATAAAATAAATACAATTTAAAACAAACAATTAAAAAGTGAGCTAAACAACTACGAAAACCCGTTCAAAAGAACACATTCAAAGTTTTCATCGTTTTCTCCGATTGACATCGACTAATCGAAAATTTTCTCAGAATATTAATTATAGAGAATTTAGTAAGCTTTTGAATAGTTTCTAACCACTTATGACGATTTCCCAACTGTTTTCGAGATATTAAGGAAAATATCCGAAGTTCCCAAAACTTTTCATGTCTCTTAATAAAATATTTTATTCTAATTCTTCCTTAACTCCAAACGTAACCAAAATTTACACATCTTTTTATGTATGGAATTTAAACATGCAGAAAATAGTGTAACCGAATCCCATGATTCTAAGTAACCAAACCAAAAACTTGACTTAACAACTATTTTTCCGATTTTCTCGGAAATGGTTAAAGCTATCGCCTTAAAAATGGTTTCATTCGTTTTACTAGCCCGAGAAGCCTATAAAACGAGTACTTACAAGCATATGAACTCAAAAACGTATGCGTTACGATTTTTTTGTGTGCGAATTTTGCCCCAAACGGCATCTTCCAGTGGGCGGATTTTGCTGGTTAACGAACTTGACCTTTTGAATTGGACGATGGATTTTTGTACCAAATTTCATCAAAATCGGACCATTAGGGAGGCCGGAAAACCGCAAACAGACAAATATGTATATATATATATATATATATATATATATATATATATATATATATATATATATACAAATTTGAACAGCCATTATTTTTGGTCTCTAGGGGTTCTGAAACGCGAAATTTTCTAGTCGGCACTTCCGGATTGTTTCATGAGATCAACCTTATAAGCAGGGTTCCTCTCTATGGAGGGAGGGAGGAACCGCGCTAAAAGGTTTTGAAGCAATATTCGATGGGGCAATGTCAATTAGGAGATATAAGTGCTTAAAACTTTAAAAGTGTTAGTTTTGTTCTTATAAACTGATTTTTTTTTCTTTGTTTAACTCAAGAATTATCTGCTTCTGTGTAAGTTGGCTGCTGTCAGTACCCTGTGATTTGTGATGCCTAATCTATCCCATTTCTTCGAGATATAAGGAACTGTGCTAAGATGAAGCAGTTCCTGTGAGTCAGACTTTTATTATATTGGTATTAAAGAAAGAAACTAGGGTGTACTTCTTTTTAGCTCACCTATTAGCTGACATAACACCAGGTGTATGTTGATCTTTTTCTGTACTGACAGATTCTTTTTCAATGGTTATACTTGTTTCTGTAGGTTCCTCCACTAATGAAACACTTTCTTCAGGTCTCTAGACACAGAAGTACAAATAAACATTTATTGTGAAAATAAGTATACTATAAAAATCAAATTACAGAAATTCTAAATACATACATACATATTTTATATATATATATATATATATATATATATATATATATCCTTGCAGTAACAACAATAATGTGTGTGTGTATATACAAAAACACATTATTAGCCACAGCTTTTGATATACATATTCAGTGACAATTCATGGAAATTCATATAATAATCATTATAGGGGACTCAATCTGAACCACAAACTACAAAACCACTGTAAATTACGAACTATTTTTTATTAGGACTAAAAAAAAAAAAAAAAAAAAAAAATATTAAATGAATGGATGCTTTAATTAATGGATATTAGAAAATGTCAAATAATTAGACCATTTATCTCCATATTCCAAATGCATAGAATATTTAGACATTACCATCTTTTTTCGTGGCGTCTTTGTAGGGTTAACGTCACCATTTACTTCTTCAATATCATCTTCAGAAAGATCTGAAACATCATTTTCGTTGTCTCGTCTCCTTTTTCGGTCTTTTTCAAGAATCTAAACAAAATTACATATTTTAGATAAGATAGATATTCTAGCTATCAATATTATTTTTTATGAGGAAAGCAATGTCTAAAATATAAATAATATTTGCTATAACAAGTGCCAATTACAAAAATCTGAAATACTGTACCAAGTATTCTATTTTATTGTATTTTTCAGAAATAAATATAAATCTGACAGCTATTCTCTGAGAGAAAGAAAGAAAGAGAGGGAGAGAGATTAACTATCTCAAGTTCAGTAGAGCTTCCATTCGAGAGAACGAGGAATGAGTATACATCTATAGCCCTGTCGTTGAAGCTGAACATCTGCTGTGACCTCCGAAATTGCTTGAATTGTTCAAAGATAAAATAAATTTTGAGCAAGTACATGGAAATGTTGTACAAGGCTCATCTTACCATCAACTTGTGAGTGCTTTTGGCACATACACTTCAATATCAGAGCTTAGTAGTAGATCTCCTTAAACTCCCGCTCAGCTGAATAAATTATTTGGTGTGAAAAGATTTTTGTTATTTAACCTCTTAAGTACAAAATCCCTCATTAAAAGCTGGGAAAAAGGAATTACCTTTTTGAAGTAAGCATATTGGACAAGTTCGATAGCCACTTGTGCATCCTGGATATCAACTGTACAGCTTAGCCTGGCTTTTGCTACAGCAGTCGACAAACGAATTAATGTTTCCAATGTTCGCACAGTAACTGGTTGAGTCTAGAGAAAAAAATCCATAAAATAAGCATTTTAAGATATATTATAATACAGAAATTTACATAGAATGTGTGCAGTTTTTATGTGTGGATATACAGGGTGTCCCAAATTTAAATGGCAAAACTTCAGTGAAAATTGCATGTAGGGGAGCGAAAAAGTAAGACAAAAAGACCTTTAGAGATTTGTTTGTTTTCACTGAGTTTTCGAGAAAATCGCAAAACAAGAAACAAAACAAGTTTTCATTTTTGTACTTACTTATTTACATTTTCAAAGGGAAAAAATTGTCATTCTGAATTATTTCAAGAAAAAAAAAAAAATCAGTCCCGTAACAGGCTACAAGGGCCCTGAGGGGCAGATGCTATAGAGGTATCTGATTCATGACCATACAGCACACTAGGGAGATAGTGTGGTCAGTACTATGCTCCGGCCGCCTGATTTCCCCCTTGCTGCTTCGACTGCTAAGAGTCATTAGCGCCAAGGTACCCATTAATAAATTAATTAAAGGCTGGTTTGGCCTAGGGACGGTCAGGAAGGCCAAATTCAACTCATGAACGAAGACACTTGAAGAAAAAATCTTAAGTGCATGCTCTATTTCAAGAAACCAATTACTAAAATTCAATCTCCTGATGCTGATACAGTTTTCGTGTACGGTTTCTGCAATGGTGATTCATTAGAAGCGGTGCAAGTGATTGGGTAATTTTATTTATTTACATTTTTTTATTGTTATCAACAATTTAAGTTAGTTATTGCTTAAAATGTTGCTCTCTTGCGGAAACGTGAGCATTACATCTAGCACTGGCTTGATAAATTGCAGCTAAACACTGTTCTGATGATATTTAGTGCACTTCATCTATGATTCGAAATCTCTTAAATTTCTTTTTTTGAGTTGATTGACACCGAATAGTCTTCCTGCTTCATGGTTCCGTATACGAAGATACTAATTACTAAAATTCAATATCTTTGCGTAATTTGAAGCAATAAATTCTGCAATGTTTGAAGATGGAACAAGTGGCGATTATCACCTTTCAATGTTCGTCATATTTCCTGCTGCAAAATTCCTAATGCAGGCAATGGACTCAATATCTTTTCCAACAATCTGCTCTTAATACTGCCTGAAATTGGTTCTCCTCATTATGAAGTCAGAATGACCCAGTCTCTTATTGTCTATTAAAAGTTTAAAAAAAGACTTGTCGATTAAGCACTCTTCTCTTTGTGAATCGGCACGCATACTCTCGCACAGCTTCTAAAGCATTACTGTTGCAGAAACCGTACACGAAATATCAGCATTGAGAAATTGAATTTTAGTAATTGGTTTCTTGAAACAATTCACAATTATTCCCACTGAAAATGTAAATAAGTAAGTACAAAAATGAAAACTGGTTTCATTTCTTGTTTTGCGATTTTCTAGAAAACGAGCAAATCTCTAAAAGACTTTTTGTCTTAGTTTTTCGGTCTCCTAAATGCTCCAGAAGTTTTGCCATTTAAATCCGGGACACCCTGTATAAATACATACACACACATAAATATATATACAGGGTGATTCAGGCCTAAGTAGCCAAACTCTAGGAGGTGATTGTAGACACAATTTCCAACAAAAAAGTTCATTTGAAGTATGGTCCGATTCCGGAAGGAAAACTATGTGCAATTTTCTGTTTTTTTAACGTAGTCATGTTTTTTAATGAATAAGTAATGATTGCTCAAAAACTATTCAAGATAATTAAATTCGAATTATGCCATCATAAAATAGATAAAATTTCCTTTTAAAGAACAGTAATTTAATTCACTAGAACCATTATTAAAAGATACTTTCTGGACGTCCAATAACGCACTTCTGTTTTTATCAGTGAATCAGAGTTTTTTCGCAAATGTTTTCCTCAGCCCCCTAACGGACTACGGATTCAATACTTACACAAAAACTTCTACGTTTAGTAAACATTATATCCATGCAAATGAAGTGGAGGTTTATTGAGGAATAAATTGAATGATTGGCTCCCTTTTGTCAAAAAATGTGGAATGTAGTTTTGTTACTTTCAAATACCCCTGTGTGAAGAAATTAAAAATTATTCATTTTTTATTGGCCAAACTGTGGGAATACATAATCCAGTCCAGACGCATTAAAAAGTACCTGTAAGAAATGATTGGAAAAGTTTTTCATTTGGGAGATATGTTACATTTCGGGTTTTTTTTTTTTTTTTTTTAAATATTTTTCATTGATTTCTCTTTTACATGATGTATTTGGCATCCAGTTTTGACTAGAAATTTTGAGGGGAGAGTTCAAAAACATTTCAGGTTAGTTAAATACTTGTAATCCAAAACTTACTCATATTTTGAAATGTTTGCAAATAAAATTTGAAATAAAACTAAAAATTGTGCAAAACATTGCGGGAGGAAAAATGTTAATCCTCAGTTTGGCCGCAACATTTTGTGGGCAGAAAAAGTCACATTCACACGTAATGGAATATTCAACAGTCCCTATTCACATACTTGGTCTCATTTTAATCCTTATGCACCTTCAAGATCACACAGCCAGTGGTAGCTCCAAGTTAACATGCGGTATGGGATTTTGGTCGAATATCTTCTTCAGCCAATCCTGATTCCCGACAGATTCGATTCAACATATTTTTAAACCTCCTTCAACACGATCGACCTATTGCATTGGAAGACATTCCGCTTGCACATAGATTCATGATTCCTGATGGATTGCTGCCCTGAAAACAGCACCAGTGCTGTTAGACAGCCGATGGATCAACTGTCCAAGGAATAATAATTAAAAATGAATAATTTTTAATTTCTTCACACAAGGTATTTGTAAGTAACAAAACTACATTCCACATTTTTTGACAAAAGGGAGCCAATCATTCAATTTATTCCTCAATAAACCTCCACTTCATTTGCATGGATTTAATGTTTACTAAATGTAGAAGTTTTTGTGTAAGTATTGAATCCGTAGTCCATTAGGGGGCTGAGGAAAACATTCGCGAAAAAACTCTGATTCACTGATAAAAACGGAAGTGCGTTATTGGACGTCCAGAAAGTATCTTTTAATAATGGTTCTAGTGAATTAAATTACTGTTCTTTTAAAGGAAATTTTACCTATTTTATGATGGCATAATTCGAATTTAATTATCTTGAATAGTTTTCGAGCAATCGTTTCTTATTCATTAAAAAACATGACTACGTTAAAAAAACAGAAAATTGGACATAGCTCCTTTTCCTTCCGGAATCGGACCATACTTGAAATGTACTTTTTTGGTGGAAATTATGTCTACAATCACCTCCTAGAGTTTGGCTACTTAGACCTGATTCACCCTGTATTTGTGTATATATATATATATATATATATATATATATATATATATATATATATACATTAATAAAATTATTTACGTTACGCCTCTACGTTGGGAACCAAAATGTTATAATTTAAATAAAAATTTGATAATATTTAATTTTAAAAACTCTTTATCTCAGGGGTCGGGTTCAAGTCCAGTAAAGTAGAACAGAGATAATTTTAAATAATAAAAAAAATAAATAAAAAACTCATGGATAAGCTACATCCAGGCATATGGATAAACAAGCATTACCTGATATAAAGCCAGCTTAGTATTAACTGCATAGGACAGGGTCTTCTTTACAATAGTATCTCCATTAACAGACTGAGCCTAGGCTTCATGAAAACCGATGACCATATGAGACTAGCTATGCACTGAACTAGAGCTGCATTAAGACTGACTGTAGTTTCTTTTGAACTGCACTACTGTATGAGACTGGAGCTTCGTTTCGACTGAACTCAACTGTATGTGACTGTATCTTCTTTTCAACTGAACTGCATGTATGAGACTGGAGCTTCGTTTTAACTGAACTCAACTGTATGTGACTGTATCTTCTTTTCAACTGAACTGCATGTATGAGACTGGAGCTTCGTTTTAAATGTACACGTTTTTGGCGGGAGCGTCCTACTGGTATCCAATGCTACCTGTATCGACTGCTAGACAAATATAACAAATAATATTTGCTTATCCCAATAAATTTAACATATCAATGAGCTTTTTGATTATCTTCAGAATGTTCTGTGTTTTAAAACTTTTAAATTTAATGTAATGTAAAATATCATTACAGTATATTAAATGGCTGCCTAGAAGGAAACGTCTTTCTGGTGTTACTTAGCAGCTATGAAGGGTGCATCAGGTGTTTTTATTTAGTTTCCATGAAGGAAAGACTCTCTCCCTCTGGTGTTCTTTTTATCGTATATGTATTGTGGAGAATGTGTTTGTCGGGATTGAAGAGTCTAGCCATTAGAGCATTGTGCAAGCAGTCTGTTAGAATTATTTACAACACTGATCTGCCAAAGCAAAGTAAATTGTTAATCTTTGTAATTATATTTTTGTTCGTGAAAGACAGTTCAATTTACATTTCATACCTCTACCTTACAATCCAATTTAAATATAATCACATTTTAATTAGTCTGAATCCGTAAAGACCCTGAGATCAAAAGAATCAAGTACAAGGTCCCACTTCCAAATTAAACAAAATTAATTAATCTCTCCTCTTAGTTTAAATAAAAATCGGCTATTTGTAGACTTAGAGGTTCGCCTCCACCTCAAAAGTTGCCTTATTTAATAAGCTTTAAAATGATACCTTGTTTTCCTTGGAAAAATCTATTTGAATCTGAAAAAATCTGTGGTTTTTGAGAAAAATGAGCCTAAATTAATTAATTCTTCATGTATTTTTTGTTTTAAATTTTCCATATTTTTAATTGAAAAAATTAGCTAACATTTAAATAAAATATACACATATTAAGAACAACATTTTGGGAATAATGTTTATTAGTCCAGTAGATTTTCAAAATGTCTACCTCCCTGTTGTCTACAAAAAAAGCTCGACATCAAACTAAATCCACGGCATTACTAAGGAAGTCTTGTCTTTGGGTCCTCATGAGCTGGCACTCCTCCTGGATCCTGTTGATGAGTTCTTCCTTCATGTATGGGTACATTCTGCTCTTCAATGTTCCCCATACATGGAAATCTAGAGGAGTGAGATCAGGGGATCTAGGAGGCCAACGAACTGGTCCATAGCGGCCAATCCAACCGTCAGGGAATTCACCCATTCTGTCACCACTCTTCCATTATGAGCAGGGCAACCTTCCATTTGAAACCAGAGTGAATTAATAGTTAGTAGATGTGCAGGGCAGATGGTATGATAAGCAGGGCAGCACTTGATTTTCCTGCAATTGGTGGAACAATTCGGCATTCAAACGACTGGGAAAAATGAATAGGCTAAGTATAAATGTTTGTCTACCACTCCTAACCAGACATTCACATTAAATTGATACTGGTAGAAAGAAGGTACAGTAGCACAGGGGTCTTGTTCCCAATGGTGAGAATTATGCATATTAAATAAACCCATTTGAGTGAGTGTCCCTTCATCACTCCTCACAATTAGTCTAGGAAACCAGCGATCTGCCTGGCAATGCTGTGAATATCAATTGCGTAATCGAACCCTTGCTTCCTTATCTTGGTCTAATAAATCTTGCACTGTAGATGCAAATGGAAAGCATGCCTCCTGTCCGCCACAAGATTTCAAGTACTGATTCCGCTTCACATACACTAGATGTAGGGTTTTCATTAAAAAAAAAAAAAAAAATCAAGTACATCTTCCTGTTGTCCATCATCAGGAACAAAATCCCCTGTTTCAGTAGGAGGTCGAGGAAATGATCCAGTCTTTCTAAGTGCTCGGAACGTAGAAATGATAACAGCAGTATTACCAAAAAGAGTACCTACAAAATCGTTCCTTGGTTTTGGAAATCTGGAAGAGGCAAGGAGAGGCAAACCAGGCAGCTCTTTAATAGGGCAAAAAGGAACAGAGGCTGCCAAGAATCCTTAACAGAGTATACCATGCCCATGAAGAAAGGCAATAGACAATCCCAGAGGGATTTCTGGCAGAAGATCGAGGATGTGAATACGGGGACAAGGATTCATAAGGCTTGGGCAAAACTGCCACTAGTTGTGAATTGGGCCCTTCAAAGGACCCGATAGATCAACATGATCAGCACTCAACAGACTCTGGAGGTGCACATTTCACAGGATGTGAATGGTATAAAGATCAGATTAAAGAGGTTGGCTGGATGAAGCCTAAACCCGAATGGAGGAAGGCAGGCTCACAGGATTTTAACTCCTCAAGCTGTTAGATGGTTTTTCATGTCCTTTGATCCTTATAAGTCACATGGATGTGATATAATATGTACAGCATTGTTGCAGAAAGGGCTAGAATATCACAGGTCCACAAAAAAAAAAGAAAAGAAAAGTTGTTTGTGCGGGGTATCCGACACATTTTTTCTGACGTATTTTTTACCACTGAACACGAATCTGAAGTCATAATTGGGGGTTAATCAGCAAAAAACGGAGAAAAATGAAAAAAAAATCGATAAAAATAAAGATTTAATGGTTTTTGAACTATGTAATAATCAATTTGCAGTTTCTGCAGGTACTGTCCACTCCCGTGATTTGCAAAAATTATTTGTTTGTTGCTTATTGCATTTTATTTTTGTTTTTTATAGGAGATATTTTGTCTTCAATAAAAAATAAAACATCAGGACATTGAATCGGTACATTTACCGGCAAAATCCTGCTACCACGGAGTGTTTTGGCTACGATGACAACTGCCCTTCAACGAGATGTGTAGAATGATTCGCTAGTCAACATTTTGTGGTATCGAAGCCAGCGAAGGCGGGCTGTTTTGCAGGGAAGCGCTAGAATATAAGAATGATGCCGTAGTGTGTCCGACGACGTGTTGACATTGTCCTCGTCAAAGTCGGAAAGCCCTCATACTTAGGCCTGGGGATACTACAAAGGGAAACTCAACAGCGAGGAAATAAACGTAGCAGAAATCCATTGCACAGGTCATTTGAGGAGAAAAGAGTCAGGAAACGACAGAAACAATAATAATGTAATCATCATCCAAATAAAACAATAAGGTTTTGATTTTTTTCATTTGTCTCAGTTTTTTGCTGATTAACCCCCAATTATGACTTCAGATTCGTGTTCAGCGGTAAAAAATACGTCAGAAAAAATGAGTCTGATACCCCGCACAAACCACATTTTTTTTTTTTTTTTTTTTTTTTGTGGGTTTGACAAGGTATTTGGTACAATCATAGGGGGTAGGGTGGGTGGTGCAATCATAGGGGATGGGATCTTTGAGTTTGGTATACAATGTTGTAAGTTTGTTTGTGGTTTTTAACCCGAAGTTTAGTAATGGGTAGGCTTTTTTTTTAAGTCTTTGCAAGTTTGTCAGTCAGTCCAGGTGTGAATGTCAAGGGAGGAAAAACCTGGGGGGAGGAGTCCAGGGGGTATTGGGGAGGTGGCGTTCAAGGATTGGGGTTTTACTTGTCTTATCAGCCAATTTATGAGGTGGGTTATGACTTTGTTTCACCGCAACGGCTATCTCCATCTCTATTATTCACTATGTTTTAACATCAAGTGATATTTATATTTAAGTATGTGAAAAGTGATATTTGAATTTATAGGAATGCGAAGCTAAATGTAAATATTTCATATTAAATGAGGTATGTCAGAGTATTGTTTACAGTTGATCAGCTTCGCAAATAGCCACAGAAAGGACAGGCAAAGAGGCATTTCGCATGTACAAAGTTGAACTTTTCCATTTATCTGAACATGTTATAGCATATTTTTTCCTCTTTTTAATCTCCCTGGTGTGATTTTTGTTGATAATCCTTTTTGTTTGATATGAAACAAAGCATTCCTTGAGGATGCTCATTTAAATCTTTCTATGAAACCAGAAACAAGGAAATTTAATTTATTTATTTGTTTTAAACTAATATAAAGTTAGAAAAAGATAAACACAAAAATAAATGAAATTTAGAACAAACCCTTGCAATGCCTGTTTCAATAGAATCTTGTGAGCGGAGCCGGGCATATTCTTCTGCAATAGCAGATGAAGCTTCCTCAGTCAAAATAGGTTTTAATGTTTTCGCAATGTGCAAATACATTCTCATAAATTTTACTGTAAATATTCTGTCCCTGAAATTAAAAACTTAATTATAGTAGCAATTTTTCTACCTTATATGAGGCACAGACATTCAAAACAGGATATATCCAAATTGTACAACTTTTCAGAGGGACACAAAAAATGTCTATGCTAGTGTAAGTTCTTAGGAAATTAATATTTACGATGTCACACTAACATTCATTTCCTGGTGTTTGATGAGATTTAATGAATTTCCAAAAAACGTATTGCTGTGTAAAAAAAAAAAAGTTTTTAGAAAAAAAAAATTATTTTGATGAAAAAGTGGATTTAATCCATTTTGAAAGTCATTGCCTCATATGTGTTAGAACTTTATACATGTTTATCAAGGTCCCAAAAATGGATAAATGCCAATTATATTTACGTTTTTGAACGAGAATTTCCATGTAAAAGTGGATCATATTTTTCATAAACTGTAGTACATTCATAATTTGACTCCTCTTCTTGAGTGTTAGTAGATAAATAGTCAACTGATGATTCTATAGGCAGAACCTCTCCATCCTGCTCCCCAGGTCGCCTGAAAGGTAAGTAAGAAACAGTTATCGACATATATACACACACACATAGGTACAAACATAGATATAAATGAGGGTGTTATGTCTTTGGCCATATTAATAATTTTGTATTTCAAATTCTTTTGAAGGCACAGTAGTATTTGAAGCGTTAGTAATTTACAACAATTCAATCAAATAAAAAGGCTCTCTGAGCTGCTTAAGCCCTTGATCCCTCGGACCACCATGGGTCTTGCTTGGCCAGCATCTCTCATTTGCCTACTTTCAAAGTTGCAGCTCCTCATAAAAAGCTGAAGCTCTTTAATAATAAACATTATAATTGCTCTTCCAAAATCCATCAGTCGACTATAGGCTAATGCCTCTCAATCAGAAAGTATGTGCTGTGAGGAGGCCTCTTGAGTACAGGTGTTTTCTTAATGGGCCATGTCTTGATAGGAAACCCACTATCCTTTGAGGATCTTAGGATTTTGCCTTTTCCTTCGACAGACTGACAAGTTATTTTGTGTGCGCAGAGCCTAGCCTAGCATTTCACTGCATGATCCCAGGCATTGATATCCTATAGAAGAGCTTAGAACCCTGAAATGGCACCTCTAGAATTTTCATTGCCAACATAGCACTCATATCCCTGTATTCACATAAGCCTGAACTTGTGTCTTTCCAGATCATTTATTGTCATTTAAATTTATAGGTCTTCTTATACATAACTCAGATTTTTGGTACGGTTGCCACATTTTTGTAGCCATAATAGGACTGATGCCTTTTCTTTTTTCACAAGAAAACCCACCATCCCAAGTGAGAATCGAACTAGGTCATTTAGAGCACTATGGCAATCCATTAATAATTTAGAAGAGCAAATATGAGATTCTAGTGCCTTCATTCAGGGCAGCTTGACAGTCACTATTTATATAGATGTTTTGTCCTTTCAAAACTTTTGTAAGATTCTCCCAGACTGCAATTTCACTCCATGTATTTCTGACTGAAAACCAGTGCCATATGACCCAAGAACTTAAAAGATTTGTGTTATACAAGCTCTTTTGTTTTTTGAGAGAGCCATTTGTGACAATACTATCGAGACTCTCTGAAAGTTCAAACTGTTTCTTTTTTAAGTTACACAAATTGCTTCGATTAAACAAAACTTTGCCTGGAACATTAATTAAAGTATGAACTGGAGCTTAAGTTGATACATTTTATATTTACAGGGATAATTCAAAATAAGAATTGTGTTGGAATTTAAGCTCTCCCTCGCCTAAATTGGCTATAGTTTTAAATATTATGTTATGTTGTAAACAAAATAAGATGATAAAATTTTGTTTATAAAATAATTAAGATATCTGTTAGGTTCATGGCAGAGTTCATCTTTTTTATTTTGCTACTTAATTTTTAAAACATCATGCACCAAAGATAGATAAACACTTTTGATGACTCCAGCCATTAATCTAAACTGTATCAATCAAGCCGAGTAAGCATCACCTAAATCAAAATAATTCCCATACGTCTTAGAATAAGGTTAAAAAGTAAAATATATGTTCACTTCCTTTTAATAGTTGTATTAAGAAGGTCAAACATCATATATCTGCGAAAGAACAATCAAATATTAAACTAAAAATTATCAAATTTTAAAACAAAGAAATATTGTACTCGATGGGTATATAGAAAAATAATAGCTGGAGTTTAAAATAGCATATGAAAAGGTGTGGTACATGACTTTCAGCTTTCTCAGCAGACCAAGCCTTTATTGATAGCATTCTACAGTATTCAAAAATAAACATTCAAATAATTATTAAAATAAATATCAGTTTTAACACACCTGTATCTATGCATTCTAACTACATGATCAGAAATTTTGGAGTCAACATCATTGTCCACTATATCAAGCATTACAAACAAAAGATCAAATCGGGACAGCAAGGAATCCTGCAGGCCAATATTTTCCATGGGTGGTTTATACTGATCATACTGAAATTAAAATAGCAATAATAATTGAGAATAAGTGTGAATGTTTAAGTAATAAGCGGAAATGAAACTAAAGAAGCTTCATTGTACTATGAGGTAAGGTCCATAAATTTCCGGCCTGTCCTGCTTCCCCTCCTTCAAACGTGCCGGGACCTGCACACCTATGCAGGTCCATGCCTGCTCACTCCATACCAATCGCCCGCACTTCCTCAGTCTTGTCAGTCAGTGTCCAGCCTTAAGGAAAATCCCCATTTTTACAATGTTCAAACTCGAGTACCGTGGGGTAATTAAATTCTTTTGTAAAGAGGGTCTTACTCCTGCGCAAATTAAAGAGTGCTTGGATTGTGTATATGGGCAGTCCTCCCCCTCGTATTCCACAGTGAAAGAATGGGCAAAATTATTTAAGTTAGGGAGAGAAAGTCTAGAAGATGACCCACGTCCCGGTCGCCCATTGGAAGCTGTCACTTCTGAAACAATCCAACTTGTGGTATCTGAATTGCTGTCTGACCGGCGACTAAAAACCAAGGAAATATCAGCGAGGTTAGGGCTTTCAAAAACAAGTGTTTTGAGGATCATCAAAGAACATTTGCATATGAACAAGGTTAGTGCAAGATGGGTTCCAAAAATTCATTCAGCTGCTCAAAAACAGGAACGAGTTCACTGCTGCAATGAATTTTTACGCGAGCATAATGCCGACCCAAGGAATTTTTTGGACTCAATTGTAACTGGGGATGAGACAATGGTTCTATATTATTACCCACTCAGCAAAAGAGAGTCCATGGAATGGAGAAGACCAGGAGAAGCGCCTCCTTTAAAGGCAAAAGTCAAGCAGTCAACAAAAAAGGTAATGGCCACAATTTTTTGGGACTGTAAAGGAATACTACTGATAGATTTTAAAGAAAGGAATACCACAATGAATGGTGAGTATTATGCAGCCCTACTTCACCGGTTACGAGACGCCATTAAAGAGAAGAGGCGAGGGAAGTTAAGCAGAGGTGTCCGCCTCCTTCACGACAATGCCTCTGTCCACACAGCATTGATTTCCAAGGCCGCTGTGAAGGACCGTGGATTCCAAGAAATCTCTCATCCACCCTACAGCCCAGACTTGGCCCCTAGCGATTTCTACCTTTCCTCAAAGTTAAAATCTGACCTTCGTGGAAGGAGATTTAACACAGACGAAGAGCTCCAAGCAGCAGAGGAAGAACATTTTTTTAACAAAGAAGAAAATTATTTTTTTCATGGTATAGAAATGTTGCCAAAGCATTGTATTAAGTGTGTTGAACTTAGAGGAGAATATATTGAAAAAATTTAAAACCAGTTTTTTTCTTTCACCTTTCCTTCTATCCCAGGCCAGAAACTTATGGACCTTACTACGTATAAAAACAATGTCATTTATCAAAAAGAAAAATAATACAAGCATATTATGCCTTATCAACCAATGAAGACACCAATGAATCCGTTCTTCCTTGTGATATTCCAACAATTTTATTCTCCAACAGGGCAGCTTCCTCCTTTTAAAATGATGTCTTTAATTAGTCTTAGTTTTTGTACATTGTAAGTCTTCTATTTATCATACATTTGTACGTCCATGTTCTGTCAGGAATTGCGAAAGTTCATAATTTCGACTCTTAATAATATCATGATTTTTGTCATTTATTTTGGGTATAAATTTATCACAACTAGAGGATTTTGTGCTTATGCCCCATCTATTGTTTCATGTTGAAATATTCTTTATTTTGATTGTAGACTTGACCCAACTTAAAGATAATTTCTCGTTTCTTAATTAATACAAGAATATCATCAGCATATGCTATTGATTGTTTATTCAGGGGTACATTTACATAAAAAAAATGTGTTTATTAGAATGATCTAAAGCATTGGGGAAAGACTTCAACCTTGAGGGGTTCCTCGGGTCAGTATTCTCCTGGTTTCACACTTATTAGATCTTCTCATCAAACATCTATTTTGGAAAAAGTTATGAACTAATAGGTACATATTTTTCTTAAGATTAAAGACAACAGCTGGTACCCAAGCATTGTCAAAGGCATCTTTGATGACTAACCTACTAATTAAAAGATTTGATCGTGAATTAAACGATTCCTTGAGCTCGTTCTTTAAAAAGTGTAGAGCTTTAATTTTTCCTGATTGAGGTTCAAATACAAACTGATTGTTATTAAGTTTTCCATTTTTCATTAAGAAATGAGTCAACCGACTATTTATAAGCGTATCCATTATTCTCACCAACACAGGTCTAAGGGGACAATCTGATACAGAATTTTGTTTGGGAATCATTACTAGCAAACCTGTCTTCCAAGTTTGGTGTATTTGTTGCTTTAAAAATGTGAGTTATCATACTGTGCAACATTTTTAATTAAAGAACTTAATAATTTTTGAAATGGTGTTTTTAAGTCAGAGATATAGATATTTTATTTTTGTTATTGGTGTTTTGTTTTATTTATGCTGAGGTCATTGGTATTGTATAGTTATTGTTTTTAGACTTTATTGTATTGTAAATAATTTGAGATTTAGTTTTGTCTGTCATAGTAATCAAAGATAGTAATTGTTAGTATTTTTAGATTTACTCACTGTTACATTGTGGTAGCCTGTATTTGCAATCAGTTTCTGAATTTCAGTGAGATACATAGGACACATACCTTCTAATGGCTGTCCTTAAAAATAACTCGTTGATTCTTTTTCCTAATTCTAGCGATTATTATTTCACAACTTCATTCATTTCAAATTTTCTCACTATTGTCTTAATTATGAATCTGAAATAACATTGAGCCGTTTCTAAGGGGTACTATCTTGTCAATTGTATGTAAACTTCATGAATCTAGGTTTAATAATCTTTTTAAAGCCATTTCCAACGTTCACACTAGATTCTAGTATGTTTTTGACAATGTATTTGTATGTAGGCACCTTCAATTATTCAGAGTTTACTGACTTGTTTGGTGCTCTGTGTTTTTACTTCTTGTCTATATTTGCTATTTGATATACTAACAAGGAAAAATTGGAATAAACATTTTTTCTTTCACATGGTGGATTTTTCTGTACTGAAATCTAAAATTCTTTTCTAATTGCAACAAAGAAAAAAGTGACAGATTTCCAACACTCTTATACAAGAATTATTAGAAAAATCCCACATGGTGCTACAAAAAAAAAAAAAAAAAGTAGAAAATCAGGTGGAAGAAGTGAACCTATTGCAACTGGAAAAGAAGGGTACTATATTGAAACGATTAAGCCTACAGGAGAAAAAATAAGAGCCGACAAGGATATATGTTTTCAGGGGGGGGGGAATACGAAAGGAGGTGAGGTACATGTACAAAAAGTATAATGTCCCCTTGATTTTAGTAGACTGTTTTAAGAGATACCACACTCTAAACAATTATATATATATATATATATATATATATATATATATATATATATATATATATATATATATATATATATATATATATATTTGTAAATAATGCAAATAGCGAAAAGGAGGTGAAACATATTTTAAAAAAGTTTGTAGTCAGGTTTATGCAGGGCCAAAAGGCAAAAGTAAGTTGCACGTAATATCACCTAATTTTGGCCCCCTGGCAGGGGAGATGAGCCTGACTTAGGCCACGCATAAAAGGTAGAACGCTGCTACATTGGTCAGCAACGTATAGCACATATCTATACATATAAATTAAATTTGAAAATTAAGTCACTGCCAATATACTGTACTGTGTATTATTTAGTCGTTTAATTATAAATATAAATAAATCAGTTCATTGAGAACAATTTTCATTAATCTAAAATCTGAAAAAAAAAAAAAAAAAGAAAAAAAAGAAAAAAATGGTAACCCTAATCCACTGAGATGAGCATTTTTAAATTCAACTATATTAAATGATTTATTTAACACATTCTTAGACAGTCTTTAACTGTAAACTTCTATATTCCAAATATTAATTCTAAAGTATTTCTTATATTAAAACTTAGCTAGGTTCACACACCCAATACACAAATACAGTAAACTCTCGATAATCCGCGGGCGGATATTCCGCTTTGCGGCTATTCCGCGCTCATCCATGGATTTTTTTTTTTTTTAATGTTTGAATAAGAAAAGTTTTTATACAGAATAAGTTTGAAGAGTTAGGTCTTAAGGAACTGTAGTAGAGAGGAAACACATTAAATAGAAAGATTCAATTCTCTTTAATCAAATTATCCAGGTGTTGCCTGAGAATGCATTAGTCTTTTTTTCTCAGAAACATCTTACCTCATCCTTCCTTTTTCCATATATTTTCTAATAAGATCAGAATCTAATTTTCATTTCCAAACTCTTATCATATCAGTTTAGTTTCTGTCGCATTGACGTCTAGTAGTTCATTTCGCTCGTGTGTTTGAATTACTGACAGTAGTTATCGTCAAAGTTTATCGTTATTTTATTTAACAATGACCGATAAAAGGAAAAAAGTGTTTTTATCGATTCAAGAGAAACTCGAATTAATAAAAAAACTCGAAAATGGCGAATCTAGGAAGCAAATTTCTTTGCAATATGGAATAGGAGAAACAACTGTTCGAGACATTTTTAAGCAAAAAGATAAATTATTGCAATTGGCATCCTCATCAGACAACTCTTCATCGATGAAGAAAAGAAAAACCATGAGAAGGAGCACTTATGAAGAGCTAGATGCTGCACTGTTGGAATGGGTAAGTCAGTTGAGAAGTGAGGGAACCCCTGTTTCTGGGCCTATTGTTGCTGAAAAAGCTAAACAGTTTTTTGTAATGCTAGGTTTAGAGGGAACATTTAATGCATCATCAGGGTGGTTGACGAGGTTTAAACAGCGCCACGGGATAAGGGAAATCGGACTTTACGGCGAAAAATTAAGTAACGACCAGCAGGCAGCAGAAAATTTTAAAACAGAGTTTGAACAGCTCCTTCAGTCAGAAGGAATTTGTTACGAACAGCTGTATAACGCTGACGAATCAGGGCTGCTATGGAAATGCTTGCCAACGCGAACACTGGCATTTGATAGCGAGAGGCAAGCTCCAGGCCATAAGTCCAGTAAAGAGCGCATTACTATAATGACATGCAGCAATGGAACAGGCTCTCACAAACTAAAACTGGTAGTTATTGGAAAGTCAAAAAAACCGCGGTCTTTTAAAGGGACAAGGGCCGAAAACCTACCAGTACATTATTTTAATCAGAAGAAAGGCTGGATGGACCAACAAATTTTTAAAGAGTGGTTTCATAAAAAAATCATCCCTCAAGTGAAAGAACATTTAAAATCAAGAAACCTACCCCAAAAAACCATGCTGCTTATTGACAACGCCCCGTCACACACATCGAAAAATATTTTACTATCGGGCTGTGGAAATTTTTTCGTCAGTTTTCTGCCTCCAAATGTCACTGCTCTTATCCAACCAATGGACCAGGGAGTAATTGCTTTGATGAAAAAAAAATATAGAACAAACTTGTTAAAAAAAAGGATTGAAGAGGGTAATGATCTTCAGGGTTTCTGGAAAGATTATACCATTCTCGACAGCATTTATGACATAAACACTGCTTGGGAGTCAGTAAAACAAACTACGTTGGTAAAGTCCTGGAGGAAAATTTTACCAAATGTAGAAAATACTTCAGTAGAGCCTTCAGATAAAGAAGAGGAAGTTTCTGCTAATGATTTAGCAAATTTAGCGAAATCAGTTGCTGGAGGAAGTGATGTCGATGAAAGAAATATTGTTGAGTGGATTAATTGCGATGTCAGTGATCCAGGATTCGAACATCTTACTGATGAACAAATAATAGATAGAGTATCAGGTATTGAATTAGAGGAGAGTGAGGAAGAAGAGGAGGATAAGACCAAAAAGAAAGCAAGTCATGACGAAGCCCTAATACACGTTAATGGACTAATTCAATATCTGGAAAAACAAGATGATGCATCACTGTGTGATAAAATGGTGTTGAAAAAACTTCAGAATCAAGTCAAGAAGAGATGTTTTGCTTCAAAACAACAAACACTTTTAACGGATTTGTTTCTGAAAAAGTAAATTGTACATGTATGTGTATTACGTAAATATGTTTAATTTTAATTATTTTCATATTTATTGTTTTTTCATATTATATTTTCATATTTCACATTTTAATATTACTAAATAAACATTTTTCAGTAACATCCCTGTGTTGTATGTCTCCATTTTAGAATTTTTGCGTGTTGTCCGCGGGATCGCCTAATCCGCGGAATCGGCTAATCCGCGGGTGTCGCGCCAGTCAATTCCGCGGATTATCGGGAGTTTACTGTACTTTGAATCTCATAT
The DNA here is from genome assembly GCA_946811695.1 of Gonocerus acuteangulatus. Lineage (NCBI taxonomy): Eukaryota > Metazoa > Arthropoda > Insecta > Hemiptera > Coreidae > Gonocerus > Gonocerus acuteangulatus. The sequence goes on from OX328132.1 coordinate 59,631,618, forward strand.
AAGTCCAAGAAGTGACACTCAATGTTTTAAATAGTTTGTGAATTCATTTAATCTTAATATAAAGAAATATGAAAATACTTTTCCAAACACAGGATTTGCAGCGGCTAAAACAGCACACCTAGCATTCAGTCTTGTATGTATACCAGCTTTTGCTATGGTAACTCTTCCTTGCTCCATTACTTCATGAATAGCAGTACGATCTATATCAGACATTTTATCAAATTCATCGATACACACTATTCCCCGGTCTGCAAGCACCATAGCACCAGCCTCAAGTCTAAAAACAAATCAAAATTTTGTCAAGTGAAGGGAGCAATCAAGGTATAAAAAAAAAAAAAAAAATGCTTGAAGTTGTCATGATAAGTTTCATTTATTTAGTTCATTGCATCTCAATTTATTTCATTAATTGTGTTAACACAAGGGTTAAATAGCCCAAATAAATTTTGTAATATAAATAGTGACATTTTAACTTTTTTTGATAAGAAAAATTTGCTGAATTTCAAGGTAAGCTACACTTCCATGGAATATGTAATCAGAGATGTAATGTGTATCAGACACAGCCCTTGATAAAGAATATAGGGTCGATCAGAAAATACATCTGTCATCTTTGTTTTGCCAGCCTATCGTCTCCTTATGCCTCTGCTTAAACTTTTTCTAGGGGGGGGGGTCTCCCTGTGGTCTAGTAGCTAACGCCTCATACTCTCATGCGGGAGATAGGGGTTCGATTCCTGCCTGCAGCAGGGATTTTTCTCATTTCAGGGCCCGTTGAGAAAATTCTCTGCTGTGCCATGGAAGAGTGGCAGTAGATAACCAGTTACTAATGGCTTTGATGTCGGTGCACCGTAAAAAAATAAATACATAAAAAAACATATTGGCTTGAAGTTCAAGCCTTTATCAGGGTTGTAAAACAATGAAAACGCAGGTAATACTAATTTATTTTCATTTTATCTGTTTTATCTGTATATAAGTCCAAGTTAGTATTAACCCTGTCCTCCTTGTTTTACAGCCCTGATATAGGTCTCATTAAACATCTAAAAAAAATCAATTTTCAAACAATTTTAACTAAGACAATAACAGGACAATTTAATTTTGATAATTTTTTGGTAACATTTTGGTCAAATAATGCACAAAATCAACATGAAAATACCATTTCTTGTTGACCATTTCTTCAACTTCTCAATAAAACAAACCAGTATACTTTCACATTATCATTTTCCTCTTATTGGATTACAAAAACTAATGAAGCATGAGCTAATAGTTTTTTTCTTTTTTTAATCTGATATCTCAATAAGTTTTATAGAGCTCGATTTAATTAGGAAATTAGAAAATAATGAACCTTTTTTTTACATGAAAAATTTGTTATTTATAGAAGGTTAAATGCCTTCAAGCCAATTTAACTGATAATAAAAAGGAAAACATTTTTTTCCAAGGTGAGAATAGATATGGAAATATACCATGCATACAAACCTTCTTTCTCCTGTTTCAAAATCTGTAGTAACAGCAGCAGTCAAGCCAACTCCTGAACTTCCTCTACCAGTAGTAGCAATAGCACGTGGAGCTGTGTATAAAACGTATCGTAACAACTGGGATTTAGCAACACTAGGATCACCAATCAAGAGTACATTAATGTCCCTATACAAAAGAAAAAAAAACTCTCATTAAAGGATTAGGTTAATCCTTAACATTCAAGTCATTTTACTCAAAATTGTCTCTTATCATTTAATTGAATTTCAAAATAAAAATACATGAATGTAGAAGTACAAGTATGACGTTTAGAATTTTTTAAAACTCTTCTCTTTGGCTATTCATTTATGAATATTTGCATGATAAATATTTTCAGATATTACACTAAGTAATCAAATAATTCCTATCATAGTGAAAATAACCTTAAAAAAAACCTTGTTTTTAACTAGAAAAAAATATTAGATAGATTAGGTGAAAAATAAATTTAAAACAGGAATCATCATGACACAGAGTAATCCAGAAGGATTCGTATTGAAATTGGGAAAGATCTATGAAAACTTCACAGGACTTTTTCCCCACTATGGTATTTATAACACAGACACTGAAACATATTGGGGTTTCCACTTTATATAATATCATTTTAACACAGATTCGAGATATTTCAATATACTTTCCTTTCATTAATACATAGATACTTGCATGTGACTATCAGAAAACCAAACTTTATAAGAAGATACCACATACACTTTCTGATTTCATGCTGATTTACATTTTGTTCGATTATTTATAGATGTTTTATTGAATAAATTAAAAAAAACAAAACAAAAATTAATTGATTAGCAGAGTTCATATTTTTCAAAAATATTACAAGATCCTACATGATCCATCAGGAACAATACTGAAACAATACTTTGAGATCAATTTTAAAAATGTTAGTAGAGAAATTATGTCCATTACCCTCTAAGTCGGGAGCCATTTCCTAAAACCTTCTCAACTCCACCCAGTAGCATGCATAATATGGCTTTCTTAACAAATTCATGACCATGAATAGAAGGTGCAAGTGATCTACTAAGTAATTCAAATATGTTTTTTTTCTTTGCAAGTAATCGACAATTGGCAACATCCTTTCGAGACATGGCTAGTTTTGTGTCTTTGTTTAATAACGATATGTTGTTAGCAATGAGCACTGTCCTATAACAATATACAAATTATTTTAAAATCATGAAAGACTCATTTAAAAAAATACAATAAATTTGAACTGTACTTTTACCTAAAAACACCAGTTGTAAAGCCTCCGTGTTTTTCTGGAAGACAACGATAAGTACCAACAACCTGAACTCTATCACCAGGTTTACATTTATCTGCCAAGTCGTTATCACAAATTACATCAACAGAACGAGGGAGCTGACCTGTAAATTAGGGGCAAATTAAAATTTGATCAAAACATATGGAATATGCGCTTAAAACAATAAACAGATACACGGCTGTTGAAAAAAAACTACTAGAATAATTAAAAAATAATTAAAATTGTAGCGAGTCTGGTTAAATCTTTATTATGGCCAAGTGCTATTAAGTTATAGAAACTCTATTTTTTATAACTTAACAGCTCTTTGCCATAATAAAGATTTAACCAAACTTGATCCTATTTTAATGATTTTAATAGTACAAAGTCTGGTTAAATCTTTATTATGGCAAAGAACTATTAAGTTATAGAAAATAGGGTCCATACAATTTGAAAGGTGTATAATTAAGATTTTTCAACTTTAAGCTTGGAGATGAAACTAAATTTTTTACAGAAAATCCAGATATCCAGAGTTCAGATCAATTAATGTATTTCATTGCTGATAATTTTATATAGTTAGTTTCATGATAAAAAATTGGGTAAACTAAGTTTAAAATGGATACCAGCAGGAGCTTTCTCAGGCATTTCTTGCATTCTTAAAGTTTGGTGGTCTTTATATGAGGAGAGTCCAAATTCTGTTTCCAGTATATTTCCTTCGTCATCCTGAGAAAAAGATAACAGAAATTTTAAGAAACAAAGTGAACGAATTTAGCTTACTTAGCTAACCATGGATTTGTCCTATTGCCCAGTGTTAAGGGCATGAAGCAATAATGTAACCAAAAAAACAATAAGACAAATGCATTTTAATATATATATATATATATATATATATATATATATATATATATGTGTATGTATGTATAAATATATATATATATATATATATATATATATATATATATACATATGTGTGTATATATGTACATATATATATATATACACACACACACATATATATATATATATATATATATATATATGCGTGTGCGTGTGTTACTGTTAATACAATAGGGTATTTTAAACTTTACTGTTAATACAATAGTTTTCTTTTATTGTCACAAAACTTGCTAAGTAACATTCCCATAACAAAGGATAGGAAGTTTGTTCCCAACCAAGGTCAGGTTGTTGTTTGTGGACCAGCAAAATCTGTCCATCCAAAAGAGGGATTTATTTCAAACACGAAATACTAATATGCTCCTAATGGTTGAACTTTTTGTTATATTGTGATGAAACTTGTCATACTTCATTGGTATATAAAGAGAAAGATAAATTGTATAAAATAAGCTTAAGTGGTACATTAGGAATGGAGGTTTACTCTAGAGCCAAATTATTAATTAATTAACCCATACTGGCCATTATTTTTGCTTTCTTGCAACAAAACTGAGTAGACATGATCCCCAACCAATGAGGAATATGTGCACTGCTGTAGTCTGAACAATTGTATATGGTATTGTGTGTCGGTAATATTATAATATTGTTCTCTCTGTACATTTCATTGAGATTAATAAACAATTTCTGTATGTTTATACATTAGAACTAGTTACCTTGAGGCCTGATAGAGTGAGAATGTGAACAATAGTTCATATCATAATAGCGGAGAGTGTGGATCAGCCATTAAATAGTTACGTTTTGTGGGTATGATTTCAAAAAAACGTTTTTTTTTTCAATTGTAATTTTTCGAAAAACAACTGAAACGTGAGTATTTTGAATATTTTTCCAGTGTTAAGATTGATAGATTGAGGGCGGGATTTCAAAAAATCATTTTCTTCAATTCTAATTTTCAAAAAAAAAAAAAAAAAAAAACTAAAATGTAAGTAATTTGTATAGTTTTCCCGTATAGTGGTTAAGAAAAGCTTTAAAATGATGCTTCATTTATGAAAATCGATGAAGTATTAAGGAATTTATGGCATACCAACAAGAAAAAGCCCTTGAGAAATTATATATATATATATATATATATATATATATATATATATATATATATATATAAATCAGTCCCGTAACAGGCCACAAGGGCCCAGAGGGGCAGATACTGTAGAGGTATCTGATTCTTGACCATACGGCACATTCGGGAGATTGTGTGGTCAATAGTATGCTCCGGCCGCCTGATTTTTCCCTTGCTGCTTCGACTGCTAGAGTCATTAGCACCAAGGTACCCATTGATAAATTAATTAAAGGCTGGGTTGGCCTAGGGACGATCTGGGACCCCAAATTCAACCCTCGACTGACGGCACTAGAAGAAATAATCTTTAGTGCACGCTCGGGTTTTGAACCTGGTCCTCCAGTTCATTAGTCGAGTGCTCTACCACTGAGCTAACCTCACCCCCATATATGTAGTAAATTGCAAACACAATGCTCAGGATGAAAAAAAAATCGAAAATTAATAATTGAATCAGCCGTTCATTACCAATTTAAAAAGTCAAATCTAATCATGTATATTTTGTATTTATATAAGTTATTTTAAACAAATTATTCAGAAATGCAGCATACACTACCCACCTACGGAGGAATCTGTTAAGTTACATTATAAACATAAAATTTTTATAGGTATTTGGCAGGGGGAATCAAAAGAAAACATTTTCAAGGTCATATTTATAACTGTTCTTAAGAAAAGTCTAAGCTACTGGAATTTTCGTTTCCATAACTCCAAAATGGTGGATTGAGTTGAACAATTTTCAATGAGTTCGACATTATGTTCTGACTAACAAATACAAATTTTGGTCACATTTGATGTTTAGGAAGAATAAGGTCCATCAGAAAGTATGTGCGTTTTTAGGGGAATTTGTTAAATAGTGTAAATAAAACACAATTGAACATTTTAATCGAAGTTATATTTCTTCATTATCTAAGATTTATCGCCACCTTACAAGTGACTTTTAAATTTCATTGATATAAATAGACGCTGGTTTTTATGCAAAGTTGAAAGTTCATTTAGTACATCCTTGTCATCAAGAAACTAAGTAATTTTTTTTTTTTTTTTTTTTTTTTTTTTTTTTTTTTTTTTTTTTTTTTTTTTTTTTTTTTTTTTTTTTTTACGGCGCATCGACATAAATCTTGGCCATTAGCGCCACTAAGTAATTATTTTCTTTTTATATATTCAACAAAACAGCTAGCTAGAAATCATTAGATTAGTGTTTTGGCTACCTAGTACATCCTTTCTTCGAGATCCTCATTAAAGAATCTCACCTTCTATGTTCTATGGTGTTTAACTAAATGTAGAGAAATGTTTTGCTATGGTTATCTGTTTCAATATATTGATGGACAAACCAACAATCCACATGGAATTCAAAATGCAGGGTGAATATACCCAATAAATATTAAGATCATCTCCAGTTTTTGTTATACAGATAACTTAATTAACAAAACAAATAGAAGAGACAAACTTAATTCTCAGAACTTTACTTTATGCATACATAAAAACTGATTAAGACCATCAAGGAAGTCATGAGAATCCAGGCCAAAAAAAATATATTACAAAGTTTGTTTTGTCTTTAAAGAGGACCTCACAAATAAATTTAAAAAAAAAAGAAAGAAATTTGTGGAACAAGTCTGTAATCACAGAACAGAAGATCCATTAAAAAAAATAATATATTAAGTTTTTAACAGGAATTTTATTAAGACAAGATAATTATTATTTTATAAGCTATCTTTACAATAGGAACCAATTAATGTAATCAGAGTTGCATTTAAATATAACACAAACGTAATTCACAAAAAAACAAGAGTTATTAAATACTAAGCCCCCATGAGAAATTCCCAAAATTGATCAAACATGATATAATAGTAGTAGTAAGGTGAAATGAGTTTGCAGTTTAAAAACATTCTCTATTTAATATTAGTGAGGAGTTTCTATTTATTCATAAGGCACTGGATTATTTTTATAAAATTAATATGTAGATTAAAATATGTATATATACCAACAAATTTATTTTCAAAACATTATCTTGTATATTATATTTTGAAATCAATTAAAGAAATTTTCTTACCTGTGTTGGATAAACTGGAGCTGTAACGACAGGATTCAACGATGTTAAATCACTGTAATTCCTTTTAGATATTTTATTAGTAGCAGGGCAATAATGAACACTAGACACCAATTTTGGTTTAACAAGTGAACCTGAGAAAAATTAAGTGATAAAGGAAAGAGGCACAGTAAATATGAAATGTCAATTAATTATACGAATTACTGGGAGCAATGTATGTAAAAGTTTGTGACTGGTATTTTTTTTTAAATAATTCATGTAGATGTTGATTAAAAGAAAGGAAGACAAAAACTGCTGTCATTTCCACCAGTTTAGAAAAATCACTGGTTACAGTGACTCTACTCATTTAATATTAGGATATTAGTTCATAATAATAAATTGATTGAATAATAATTGATAGAATTTTTCAGGGTTTGGCCATGGACCCATGACAGAACTCTGGAAATTTCTACCTTTGCATCAGCAACGATCAACAATCTTCTCTCAATCAGTAAATAATTGATGTAATATCAGACACACATGATATTTGATCAAAGTAGGTCTCTAGGCCATTTGCGCTTAAGGCGGCGCACAGTGGGGCGAACCTATGCATTTGGTGGACGTATGACTGATATCTGAATTTTCGAATTTCCCCATATTTTTTTGGTTAAGCTGTTCTTCATAGTTTCTATTATCATTGTCCATCATCAGTTTTTTTTTCATTAAAAATTTCCACCTAAGATATCTTTTTAAAACGACCGTACATGGAAAATGTCCTTTTTTTTTAAAAAAGTACCACAACTATTTTGATGAATCAAAATGAATGGCTCATCTTTATTACGATGATTTAACTTTATTATCATAATTTAAGTTTATTCAGCTTGAACTTTTATAGACTTAAAGTTTTTTTAAAATGAAAAACAAAAAAATGTAAAACATTAATAACGAAAATCGCCCAAAAACGCTCAGAAATCTACCTCCAAAGAAATTAACTAGAAGGTTTATAGTTTACTTTCCATTCATAATTACCTGCGGTTTTGTTCCGGTTTGCGAGAAAAAAATTATTTTTTTTAATTTTTTACGTTTTAGCTCTTGCTTTTATTCAAATGTTATCCCTATAAATACAGTTTCTTTTTTTTTTTAAATTTGTTTATACCTTATGAACGTATTATTGTCTTTAATCCTCATGAATTGTAAAAACAAGAAAGTCAATAAAAAAATAAAATTCAGTATTGCGATAGCATTAATTGCAATAGAACAAAAAACGCGACATTATTAATTTTTTCAGAACAAACCATATAAGTTTCAAAGTTCATGACCGGGCATGTGGACAATGGATTCACAAACTTGGACTCAAAAATATTCCTAAGAAAACGAATTCTAGGCTAGTAGGGACATAATGTTTCCAAAGATATATTCTCAAGAACTTCCATCTTCGTCCACTCAAGGCAATCCTACTACATCAAAATCATTTGAGTATTTGTCAGAAAGACAAAAACTGATTTAATTTAAATAGAAACACATTAAAATCTGAAAATGCTCGTTATAAATAATAAAGATAAAAAAACACTTGAAATTTTAGAAATATTATATATTCTTCCAGCTTAAAATTCTTATTATTATACTAAATAAATCGATTTCTTTTAATTTTTATGGCTAGATAACTTTTTCTTTATAGTATTAGTTTGTGAACAGGTGAAAAAATAACGAGATACACAATATGTATGTACACATTTAAAACTTACCCATTATATCGCAACTGATGAAATTGCTTAAAAATTGCCTATCCTGTAGTTAAATAGAGTATTAGGTTTGCTTTAAAATGACACAAGAAGCAATATTCTAGGACCAGTAGAGAGGGAGAGATTAATGGATGTCCAGCCTACCCTGTCACACACCCTACTGTGCGTTGGCAGGGGTTATTGGGAATGGAGGATGAGGGTAAGACATTGATTAGAGGATTGTCTTGACCAGTTGGAGTGGAAGTAAAGGTATCTGGTTTTGGACAGAGTTTGGACAAAGGTGATTTCTAGGTCATTATGGATAGTTAAGTTTGAAACAGAGAATGGAGCATTGACTATTTTGCGGATTATTTGGATTCAGAGAATATTGGATCGCTTGGCGCACCCCAAACTTCTAAGCCATATGTCCAGGTAGATTGAAGTATTGTAGTATATATCCATCTCTTGTTCTGTAACGATAATTTGGAGCGAGAATCTAGTAGTCTAAAACGTCTGTTTGTTTCCTGTCTTTTCTTTTGTATGTGATGGCTCCAGGTAAGTCATTTGTCAAGGGTAAGTGCCTTTCTTGAAGTTGATCTTTTATCACATGGAGTGAGAATCTTTGGTCTCCTGATGCAATTTTTTGCGGCATAAGACGTGGTTGTGCAATAGCGATTTATTTATTTGCCCTAAGGTTTACAATTTTTCTGATTTCACGTAAATATTTGCACTCATTATGAAGCATAATAATTCTGCACTTCAATTGACTTATTTTCCTTTTAGGCCCATTGACAAACACGACTTAAACCTAACTTAGACAAAGGCATATCATCCTGCAGGATATAATCCCTGAGGATACATGGGATCTCCATATCCTGCAGGATATGGAGGTAACCCATTTTTAATTCAAGCGCTGATAATAAAAAAAATCCGGTGTTCCAATAACTTTTACAAATAGAGTATTGAATTTATTTGTTAATAATGAAGATAAATAATATAGTTACTTTTGTGTGTAGTTATACGTTATATATTGCTACATATAAAGAATATAACGTACGTTCTTGCTCGTATTGATCAACTTGGATCATGTAATATTTATTAAAACAGAACTTGCTATATAATTTAAATGTGTAAAAACAAGATTTTTAAAAATTCGAAAAATATGTTTTATCTTGAGGTTCTCCTCCTTTCAAATCTATCCACAAGGTGCAGCTCTTAAAGAATAATACACATGTTGAGATTTTTTTCATAATAGAACTTACATTATCAAATCTATACAGAAACAATACATTTTTTAAATCTAGCCAAGAGATATCAAAATCTTTTGGATTAACAAAGAATTAAAAGCGAAAAGGTTTAAAAAGAAACAATATATTGATGATATTTTGTTAAAATTCAACATACGATATTGAGATTTTAATGTTTAGAAATAATGACCCAATATAAATAGTAAAGACAAGATTAAAATATGTTATGTAGATTATATGAGCACCGGAACTTGTTTTCCTAAGAGGAAAGGAACAGCATGCAAAACGAGGAAATATAGAAGAACTCCAAAGAATCAAATAAATGAATATTAATTTAAAATAATTCAAGAGAATATTATTTGACTCTTAATTAGGCCTCAGCAGTTTTACACCTCTAATCCTTAAATAATAAAATGTATTTCTTCCTCATTAAAAAAATTTAATAATTTTTCAAATGACTTGTATTAGTAGTAGACCATCTGAATGACAACATTGGGCAAAAGCATTCTGCTAAATCAATAATATTACTTTTGAAAATTTATTTCCTTTAGTAGTAATCATTTATAAGATATTAAACAAACATTTCAAAATGTTTATGGCTTCAAAAACATTATAAAATATTGGTTTTATGCCCAGACTTTTTATCTTTTTCTTAGATGAGATTTCCCATATAATTTTGATATCATACAGATGTTCACACTGAAAAGGGAATTAAGAACTTTATTTAGGACAGAAATGAATTTACATGCAAATTTTCAATTTTCAATGCTTTGTTGGCGATTTGAAATAAATTTGATATAACAAATATAGTAAATTTACAATAAAAATAAATTAATTCCCTAGTGACAACCTTTGTACATTCCAAAAAGTGTCAATGTGAAAAGAAATGTGTAATGATAACTTAGCTACTTACACTGTGTAGCTATTCCTTCAAGACAAATAAGGTTATTTAAAAAGCGAGAAGTTAATGTTCTTGGAGTAAGATGCCTGTTTCCAAAACTACCCTCAAAACCAATGAAAAATTCATCCGATTCATATGTAGGGTCAATACTGCGTACATATTCACGAAGAGCTTCTTGAAAAGCTGATAGTTCTTGTGAAGCATTATTTGTAATACTAAAATACAAAGAAAAAAATTAATAAAACTCAATTTTATAGAAAATAATATAAAAATAACTGCTCTCCTCCAATGAATGATATTGCTGGGATAATAACCTAAAGGCACGTTCAGGTTTCTTCTTCCTTAAATCGTTGATATTAACAATAAGTCTGCACTTTTTTCCTTCGATCATTTCCTTCACACGTCTATGATATATGCCTTGATCTTCCTGAAAAAGAAAACATGAATACTAATGAGTTGGATAATTCTTCGCAATCTACTAATTAAATATTGGAACCATTAAAGAAAAAAAAATAGAAACAACAATTTAAGGGGGAACAACAATTTAATTCTTGTTAGGGGTACATTATACATCTAAATTATTAATTTACCAAAGTTCATTAATTTACCTAACAAAGCAAAATTTAATTTAGTCTTTATAACTCTATGAATGAGTAATAAATAATAGTCTGATTCGCAGAAACAGCATCATCTTAGTGTCTCATGTCATTTGGAATGGTTGAAATAGAAACAGTTATAATTTTGTTTAGACCTTTCATAAAATAATTTATGACCCCAAATAGGTCACAGTTGCAAGGGAGAGATATTAAGGAAACTATACGAAGTTCCCAAAAGCTTTTATGTCAATAAATAAAATATTTTATTCCAATCCTTTATTAACTCCGAATGTAACCAAAATTTAAATATCTTCGTTTATATGTATTTCAAACATGCAGAAAATATTTTTACTGAATCCCATGATTCTAAGTACCCAAATCAAAAACTAGATTCAACAACTACTTTTCCACTTTTCTCGAAAATGGTTAAAGCTATCGCCTTAAAAATGGTTCCAATCATTTTCCTAGGCTAAGAAGCCTATAAAATGAGTACTTTAAAACCTAGTAACGATATATTTTCACGAAAATTTCACTCCAAAAACCATGTTCCGGTGGATAGATTCTGCTGTTTAACAAACTTGACCTTTCAAATTATACGAAAGATTATTGTACTAAATTTCATCAAAATTGGACCATTTTGACCATCATTGAGAAAGAGTGCGAACATACAATATATATATATATATATATATATATATATATATATATATATATATATATATAGGATGTCCCACATTGAGATGTCATAATTTTAGGGGTTTATTCTACATCTCATTTGTAGTTCAGGGACACAGAAATGAGCGTTCTATCTAAATATGTAGAGGAGCTACTCAAACATTTGTCTTTCTCAAAAACTACTGGCTTTACTACAAATTCCGAAAACCTGAGTTTTCGGAATTTGTGATCAATGCATCGTAATTAAAGACCACATATTTCTGAATCCATGGAATTAGGGAGGACGTCTTGACTGAGTTCTCAAGGGCACTGCTCCTGGATCCTGTTGATGAGTTCCTCCTTCGTCGTCACAGGCTCTGAGTACACTATGCTCTTCAATGTTCCCAATACATGGAAATCTAGAGGATTCAGATCAAGAGGCAAAGGAACTGGTCTATTTTGGCCGATTCAACGATTAGGGAATTCAGTGTTCAGCCATTCCGTCACCACTCGTCCATTATGACCTAGGCAACCATCCATTTGAAAGCAGAGTGAGTTAATATTTGATAGATGGCCTTGTGTAATAAACGTCATGTAGTTTGGGAAGGATGGGACATCGCCATCATCGTGTGAAATTAATGAATTTGTTCAGAATGGCTCCTTCACGCTGAAGCATATTTATTGATTTTGATTAGAAAATCAGAAAAAAATAGATTGAAATAGATTTTTATCTTAAACCACGAGGTAACATTTTGAAGAATATTAAATAATGCAACTTTTGTGGCGGAGGCAAAAGTCTAAAAATAGCAGATTAAAAAAATATTGAATAATTTAATAAAAAACGAATATTAAACGTTCTCATCTATACACCTTTCGATATAGCTCTTAATTTGCATGGTAATATTTCAATAATGGGTGCTTCTTATTGGAAATTTAATGCAGATTCTAAATATGTGGTCTTTATTTACGATGCATTGATCACAAATTCCGAAAACTCAGTTTTTCTTTAGAAAAGCCAGAGGTTTTTGAAAGAGATAAATGTTTGAGTAGCTCCTGTGTATGTTGAGATAGAACGCTCATTTTTGCACCCCTGAACTACAAATGAGATGTAGAATAAACCCCTAAAGTTATGACATCTCAATGTGGGACACCCTGTATATATATAAAAATTTAAAACACTGTTATTTTTGTTCTCTAGGGGTTCTAAAACGTAAAATTTTCATGTCGGCACTTCCGGATTCCCTCTTGAGGTCAAGGGAGGGAGGAGCCGCGCTAAAAAAGGATATTAATTATACTTAATTAAACAATTTTTTTATTTCCATAAACATTAATAATTTTATATCATAAAATTGTAACCCATTTTCTTTCAATATATTATTTTAATAGGCGGACTACATCGGCGGTATGACCAGGTGTTGTCAGTGTGTTCTGCAAGGAGGCCAGTTGTAATAATAATAATAATTATCGATGTATGTTTTCTTTTCTTTTTATTCAAATTTTATGTAAGACTTACTATAATCATTAAATATCAATTTCATCAGAAATCATTTTTATTTATTTTTGATAATATCATGAAAATAATAATAACATTACTTCTATTTATTTGATGTTTTTTCCAGGGTGTTAACGATTTAAATCAATTGATTTAAAAAATGATTAAAATCATTTGATGTTTTAAAAAAAATCATTGATTTAAAACAATTAATTTAATTTAAAAAAACATTGATTTAAACCAATTGATTTAAAAAAAAAAATTATTATTATATATTTTTTTTAACTTAAATCTAACTAGTTCTGCCTTTTTTTCAGCCATTTAAACATTTTGTCTTTATTTTTTTCCGTAGGGCTTACCCTCACTTGACCGTTCTTATCTATTTAAAGTCTGTTTCTTTTATGACCCTTTCTTTGTTTTTAATTCTGCATCTGTACCTTTTATGTTTAAGATGAAAGAGTTTTGAAGGTAGTGGGCGAAGCGAATGCTTTAAATTGGTGGAAGTCTTCATCGGCCTTAAAATATTGTATTTCCTCAAAAGTATTGTTAATAATAGAGCAGCTTATGACAGGAAAGGCAACATCTGCAGGGGTTGAAAGAATGTTTTCAACCCTTGGTTTTGTTCACAGTCAAATGAGAAACTACCTAATTAGATTTGTAAAGGCTGACAAACTGGCTGTTTTTGTTCAAAGCTTTAAATAAATAATATTACTGTTATTCTACATGATTAATAGGGAACGGATGTTCATGTAAAATAAAATTCAAAATATGTACATATACATTTACCTATTTATAATAAAGTATGTAACACTATAGAATATTGAAAATAAAAGTATAAATAATAAGTAGGAACTCTGTTGTTATTAATGGAAAGAACAAAAGTATAGAACAAATCTGTTTAACATATTGAAAAATAAAGCATAAATAGAAATTAGGAACTCATTATAAAAGGGGGAAAAGTTGAAAATTTCTACAGATGAACATTATTGTGGAAAATTGTTTGCTACAACTTGAATTTTGAAATTTTCAAACTGGTGAAATGATGCCAGTCTGATCTGAGTACTTTTGAAGCGACTGAATTATCTTTCCACATCTACTAAAGTCACTGGTGTGTATGTGAAGGCTACAATCAACTGCTCTGAAGAGTGGGATTCAACTCAACTGTTATTCCCTTTGCCACAATGGATATCCCCAATACTCTGGATATTTTTCCACCCTTCTTCTTTCTTTTAACTTTATTTTTAATTTATTCCCAGTATCTCCTGCTAAAACCTGGTTTTTCTCTATTACTCTCGTATGATTCTAATGCTATCCACTAACAACATGCCTTTCGTATCCAGTATTGACATAGTATATATACAGCCACCTTCTTGGAATTAGAAAAGACAATGTCACCTAGACTCAATGGGTAAAGTTTTATTTTCTTTCTCGGTTTTCCTTTATTTCTTCAATTACAAAATAAAAAGAATATTAAAAGATTTATTTATTGCATATTAAAATATGTATTTATGGCAGAATATATAAAAATATTGAGTTTTGACAAAATATGTAAAATAAAAAACTGTTTAAATACTTTAAAATCACTTAAAATGTACAGAATTACATCAATACTTACGATTTACGAATTAGAAAAAAAAAATTTAAATACAATAACATCCGTTCCCTAGTGATTAATATTTCTGTAAAGCTTCATTTCTAAAATCTTTGTTTTAAAATTTGAAAATTAAGTCATTATATATACAGGGGTCGAAATTGTCCTATACTTTGAGACCAGAGTTTCTGTACATTTAGGTTAATTTACAGCAACCTATGGTCTTTTTTCCATTAGCGTAATCACCCGTATATCTTTTTATGTCCTTGTAATTGTATTTTAAAAAAAAGTAAAAAAAAAAAATGTTTCACTAGAGAAACATCCCATGTCTCTATTATATTCAAACAAGTACAATGAAAAAAAAACGAAGGTATTGCGTCACTTAGTAAACTGTAAAGAACGAATAATATGTAGTGAATGAATATGTAACATTATGTAATCCGATTTATAACTAATTGATCAACAAAATGTATACCTACGAATAATACCATTTGTTTATAGATGTATATATGTAATATTGTAACTGATGTATATATGCAATAATTGTTTGGAGCGAAACGCCTTAGATGCATAAGGATGCTCATAAATAAATATAAAAAAAAAAATTGTATTCAATGAAACATTCCATATTTCTTGCTATTGAAGTGCCGATAACGAACTTTAATCCTTAATATGTTGCCATTTTCTTATAAGTACTCAACATGAATATCATTTTTATTGCCGTCTAATAGAACAGCGAGGTAACATTTGTTCCAGTTTCATCTCATGTTACAAATCTTAGCAAAACTATAAGCGAAAATAGTGATTATGATTAATTATCTTTTGTAGAAAATGAAGATTTTTAGTATTTATTATTTTAGGGGCTTGCAATAAGACAATAGTTTTTCGATCTGTATAATACAGATTATGTACTGAGCAATCTGAGGGTTCATATTTAAATAACAAAAATGTCCTAAGAGTAGCTTGAGATATTTTGGATTTTTTTTTTATTATTTATTTATTCTTGAGCTCTCGCAACAAAGGCGACTCACCCAATATAACCATAACATATCGTAATGATACTTTACATTAGAAATTAAAAGTTCTAAATTCGAATAACCGTTAAAGGTAAGAAAGGCGGGTAAAGACGAATACAAGGTTTGCGGAAAATAAAAAACGAATAAATTTTTCTTATATTACTTTTCATCAAAAATTAAAAGTTTTAAATTAAAAAACTAACACAAAAAATTCTGAAAATCCAAAAAAGCTCATTGATATGTTGGATTCGTTGCTGGGATAAGCAAATATTATTTGTTATATTTGTCTAGCAGTCGATACAGGTAGCATTGGAGACCGGTAGGACGCTCCCGCCAAGAAACAACGCAATTCCTAATGCAGCTCTAGTTAAGTGCACAGCTAGTTTCCGATAGTCATCAGTTTTCATGAAGCCTAGGCTCAACCTGTTAATGAAGATACAGTTGTAATGAAGATCCTGTCCTATGCAGTTAATACTGAGCTGGCTTTATATCAGGTAATGCTTGTTTATTCCTATGCCTGGATGTAACTTAACTATGAGTTTTTTCTTTTGTTTTGTTTTTTATTAGTTAAAATTATCTTTGTTTTACTTTACTGGACTCGAACCCGACCCCTGAGATAAAGAGTTTTTAAAATTAAATATTATAAAATTTTTATTATATTGGCTCCTAACGTAGAGGCATAATGTAAATAAACTTATTAAAAGTAAAACTTTTTAATTAATATTGTAACATTTTGGCGCCCAACGTGGGGAAAAGTAAAGTAATAATTAAGAAATTTAAAATGTCGGAAAATAATATTTTAAATATTTTGAATAGAAGCCAGAACGTGTCTGGTGATGACGTCATCCAATGCGAGGAAGTCGAGTACGCCGGATCTACGGCTATTGCTAATGGCCAGTTCCTACAACCAATACAGGAAGTAAAATACGTGGAACCTATGGCGGTTACTATGCGCGAGGTCCTGCAAATGTTACTAAGCCAAAATAACCAATTAAAAACAGAACTATGCAGCGAAATTAACGATTTAAAAACAACACAAGCCAGCCAAATTAACGATTTAAAAACAGGACAAGCCAGCCTAATTAACCAAAATAACGAATTAACCAGCCAAAATAACGAATTAAAAACAGAACTACACAACCAAATTAGAACATCATTCGATAACTTTGAAAAGAAAATATCTAAAGATATAGACATTAAAATCGAGTTGCTAAAACAAGGAATAAATGGGCATGATAAAAAATCAGAAAATTCTAGTAATGATTTAGATCAAAAACAAAATATAAACACAACAAATATTGCTGATATAAAAAATGACTGTTTTAAACACGAAGAAAACATTTCCAAAATAGTACAGATATGCAATGAAAAATGTGATGACATTCTTATTAAAAATAATGACAAAAATGATGAAAATTTAATTGAATGTAATGATAATTTAAGTGAATTAATAAAAAATAATTTGAATTATGATTGTAGTATTAATGATAAAAAATTTGAAGAAAATAAAATATTTGTTGAAACTAAAGATGAAAGTGAGTATGTTTGTTTAGTGAATGAAGATGGTAAAAGTAAAGAAATATTGAGTAATTTGAATAATAAAAATGAGAAAATAAGTAAAATAATTAAAAATAAAATAACTAATGATAATTTTAAAAATAAAATAAGTACAGACGTTATGGAGAAGATTTTAAAACAAAATAACATTAAAAAATTAGTTGATGATCCTATAATTAATCATAAAATAATGAGTTATAATAATAATAATGGTAATAATCAAAATAATATAATGAATAAAAATGTTAACAACAGTAATCATCTGAAAAATTTGGACATAAAATTTGGAAATAAAGTAAAAGTTCTTCTTGAGTATCAATGTCAAAATAGGATAGAAAAAATTGCAAAATTAAATCGGCCACCACGTAAGAGAATAAAACAAATCCTTAGGAATAATTCGGACAGATGCAAAAAGATTTTAATGATAAATAGTGGATCCAGGACAATTTTTAAATTTAGTAAGAGTTAAGCATTTATAAATAACAAAAATGACTTTAGTATAAGATTTAATTGATAATAATAATATTTAAAAATTTATCATAAATTTAATAATCATATTACTTTAGGATAAGATAGTTTTGATAATGATAATGTTTAAAAATGAACAATGAAAAATGATAATTTAAATTGAGAAATAATAATGAATAAAAATTATGTAACAAAATGAGTTAGAAAATTTGAAGAAATTATAACAGACTGGCCAATAGTTCTAATATCGATAACCAAATTTAAATTTTGAATTCTATTTTTTATTCTTTTATAAATCTAAATCTTTTTTTATTAAATCCTAGCATAAATCTTTTTTTTTAATATTTTTTTTTTTACAGAAGTGCAAATGTAATGATACTTTACATTAGAAATTAAAAGTTCTAAATTCGAATAACCGTTAAAGGTAAGAAAGGCGGGTAAAGACGAATACAAGGTTTGAGGAAAATAAAAAACAAATAAATTTTTCTTATATTAATTTTCATCAAAAATTAAAAGTTTTAAATTAAAAAACTAACACAAAAAATTCTGAAAATCCAAAAAAGCTCATTGATATGTTGGATTCGTTGCTGGGATAAGCAAATATTATTTGTTATATTTGTCTAGCAGTCGATACAGGTAGCATTGGAGACCGGTAGGACGCTCCCGCCAAGAAACAACGCAATTCCTAATGCAGCTCTAGTTCAGTGCACAGCTAGTCTCCGATAGTCATCAGTTTTCATGAAGCCTAGGCTCAATCTGCTAATGAAGATACAGTTGTAACGAAGATCCTGTCCTATAAAGTTAATACCAAGCTGGCTTTATATCAGGTAATGCTTGTTTATTCCTATGCCTGGATGTAACTTATCTATGAGTTTTTTATTAGTTAAAATTATCTTTGTTTTACTTTACTGGACTCGAACCCGACCCCAGAGATAAAGAGTTTTTAAAATTAAGTATTATAAGATTTTTATTATATTGGCTCCTAAGGTAGAGGCGTAATGTAAATAAACTTATTAAAAATAAAAACTTTTTATTAATATTATAATAATATATACAACGACAATATTGAAATTATAACATCTAATACATCATATACTTATCACAGTACATATACTTTTTATCATATACTTATTCACACAGTTTAAATTATTAGCTCAATATAAAATAAAATAATTAATTAACTCAATATAAGTTAACTTCATAAAAACAACATATGCATATATTTTCAATGCATCTGGTTTTTGGTGTTTAGCTATCGCTGTAGGGTTTTTGTAATTTTTATGTATGATGCACCTTTCACACATCTATGAAACTTTTACGGATAATAGTTGAGGAATTGCTGATTTTACATGATTTTTGTGGTAGGTGTACTTGGAAGGGTAGTTAAGGAAAACCGCCCTCGAAATCTTCACAATTTTTTTTCTTATCTTTAAGTGGTCCGAAAATTATGAAAAAAAATACCCAAGGTACACCTAATCAATAGCTTCAATTCACATTAATTTCATTTAAATATCTAGTATAGTTTCATAAAAAAACGACATTGAAGTTTGGGGTTTCAAGCCTTATTCCTCCAAAACGAGTACAGTTAGAGGTTTGATAATTTACGAAAATTATTTCTAGGAACTAGAAATAAAATAATGACATCAAAGTCAAGAAAGAAGCCAGAGCAGATTTCATGTGGAAACACGGTGACACCCTTTAATGTCTTATGTGACTTCCTTATCCCCGCATGTGGTGAGCTCGCCACCCATAATGTCCCTGAGGAAGTGGCGTTAAGGCCACGAAACATGTAGGGCAAAGAACAAATAAAATGGTACGAAAGGATATAAGGAAGTACTATTTTTTTTTTACCTACGCCACATAAATCCCTCCAAAAAATTTAATGTCTTTAATCGCTGAAAATTAAAGATTTTCGTCGATTTGTCTTTAAATTTACAGAAATTCGGGTCTCAAAATATAGGACAACTTCAACCCCTGTATATATGATCCGTCAATTCTACTATGCTCCCAAAATTATCCTCTTAAGACAAAACACTTTAGAATAGTCATTTCATTATTTGCATTGTAAATAAACAAATATTTTCGTTACAGGTTTATATAATGAACAACCAGGTACTAACCAGCTCACTATATAGATTAGATACATTTAAAAAGTCTGATTTCTTTTTTAAATCCGGTTTTAGTAAAAAAAAAATCCAATTTAAATAAAAAAAAAACCGATTTAAATTTAAAAAAAAATATTTTGATTTAAATAAAAAAAAAAACAAAAAAAAAAAAAAAAAACGATTTTTTTTTTTTAAATCTTTATTTTGTTATCTAGAATTACAATTACAATATGATTTTGAGAGATAATCTCAGTTCTGAGTATACCATTAAAAAGCTGATTAAATTTTACAACTTTTGTGAGATTCGGCAGTCTGCAGGATTTTTGCTGGAAGAGTAATGATTTTTGAAAAGTTGTCGCTAATCGGAAGCATATATTAATTTTTACTTTTGTAATTGATGTTACGGTCTGAATGAGATAATTGTTAATATTGAATGTGCATTACCCTTAGAGAAAATTTAATGCTGATTTCAAAAATGCAATGAATCGTTGAAAAAAAAAAATTGTACAAGCAGAGAAAATTTATGTTATACTAAAAAAAAAAAAAAAAAAAAAAAAAAAAAAAAAAAAAAAAAAAAAAACCTGTAACCTAAAAACCTTTTTCTAAAGAACCTGTAGAACAGCATATGTCTGGACTGGAGTGAGATAGAAATGTATGATTGGTGGTTTTGAACTAGATTTTTAGTCTAGTTTCGGCCCCTGAAGGATTCTCATTAACTTGAGATACATCCTGTATACAAACTCGTCAACTTCTCAAAATATATTTTATTTATCGCTCTATACCTACTATTCGGTATCCACCATACTGTATCTTTGCCCATACTGTATGGACAAGGTCTGTGAAAGGTCTTCCTTGGATAAGGCTCAAAATATTTATGTATAATTAAATTGCTCCTGAAGAGGCGTCAATGGACGTGAAACATGTAGAGAGATAAATAAAAGATATGATACATGACCTTCTGCCTATTAATATAATATATTAATAATTTTTTTCTATAAACCTTTCCTTGTAATCCTTATAACTGAATTTTCTGTGAGACCAATAAATACCAATTTATCAGAAGAGAAAAAAATTATTTTTCATTCTTAAAAAAAAAAAAAAAAAAAAAAAAAAAAAAAAAAAAAAAAAAAAATATTCTTTATTAATCATTTAAATTATAATTAAACCAAGAATACTTAACAGGCAATCACTAAGGATTACTTAAACATTACTCCTGCTTTGACAAATACAGGGTGTCCCGTAAATGTCTAGTCATATTGTGGGAGGTAGAGGACCCTTAGGGGAACAAAAAATGTCGAGACGATTTTCCGAATTCTTACACATAAGGGAGAAAACACCGTTTTATTGTTATATCGAGACAAACATGGTTTTAAGAAGATAAATCATTGTAGCTCCATCCCAGGTGGTTCTATAAGAAAGGACGTGAAACCAATCGAAAGCTGAGTAAATGTACTATAAGACTAGTTGATAGTAAACGTAAAAATGAATGAATGTAAGTATGTCTATCTTACCAAAAGAAAGCTATTCTAAATCTCCTGACATTTTCTTGATATTTCTTCCCAGCGTTACTCCTCAATGGGCAAGATCATAGATTTCCGGATTTCAGAAAAACTTCCTCATTTAATTAGCTTTCCATTCATGTATCACAACCCTGTGTTATTGAAGTATGTGAACGATTAAGGAACAAAGGTTTAGAAAAAAACTTGGATTTGTGAAAAGAAAATTAATTTTTTTTCTTCAATTTATTCAAAAAGCTGAAGGGAAATATTTTTTTTATAAATTTTTACATAAATATTAAGTAAATATTTACTTAAAACAATAAAAAAAAAATTACTTCCACAAAAATAAAAAAAATCCTAAAAGAGTAAATAAATAAAATACACATTTATTTTTAATTTATTAATTGCAGTAACTAATACTGGGTCCAGGAGGTGGCCATTAATGAACCTCAAAAATTATTATTTTTACTTAAATAACATATTTGAACACATTTTTACGGGACTATCTGAATCTTATTTATTAGGGATGGGATATTTAATTACCACAACAAACACACATGGGCCCATGAGAAACCCAGTGCGGTTCTCAAGCGTGGCCATCAGTATCAATCAATTCAAGGTAAAGCATTTGTTTTCTAATTATAAATACCTGTAAAAATGTGTTCAAATGCGTGATCTAGGTAAAATTAATAATTTTTGAGGTCAATGTGTAGTTGGGGTTCATTAATGGCCACCTCCTGGACCCAGTATTAGTTACTGTAATTAACAAATTCAAAATAAATGTGTATTTTATTTATTTACTGTTTTAGGTATTTTTTTTTTTGTTTTGTTTTTTTTTTTTTTTTTTTTCGTGGAAGTAACTTTTCTTATTGTTTTATGTAAATATTTACTAATTATTTAAGTAAATATTAATAAAAACAAATATTTCTTTTAAGCTTTTTGAATAAACTGAAGAAAAAAAAATTAATTTTATTTTCACAGATCAATGTTTTTTTCTATCCTTTCTTCCTAAATCGTTCACATCCTTCATAACACAGGGTTGTGATACATGAATGAAAAGCTAATTAAATGGGGGAGTTTTTCTGAAACCCGGAAATCTCAGATCCTGCCCATTGAGGAGTAACGCTGGTAAGAAATATCAAGAAAATGCCAGGAAATTTAGAATAGCTTTCTTTTGGTAAGATAGGTACATTCATTTTTACGTTTACTATCAACTAGTCTTATAGTAAATTTACTCAGCTTTCGATTCGTTTCACCTCCTTTGTGTGGTTTTTTCTCCCTTATGTGCAAGAATTCGGAAAATCGTCATAGAATATGTTTTGTTCCCCTTAAGGTCCTCTATCACCTCCCACAATATGACTAGACATTTACAGGACACCCTGTATAATACTAACATTCAAATCACACAGTTAGCTGTCATTTTATTAAATAATATGACAGGAAATCATTTCAAAAGGCACTTGTAATAATGCTAGGATGAAATATGAGGGCAATGGATTTTCCCTAATTAATCTGTTTTTTAAATCAGTAAATTATTAATTATTATAAAGTAAAACAATCAACATATATACAAATTAGTGAATGTCATTTTGCATGACAAGAGTACAAAAAAAAAAAAAAAAATGAAATACAGAATATAGAATACACACATTTTATTAACTTTTAAACACCCTGACACATAAAAATATATCATAATAGAACATAGAATGGAGCCATGAGAATTTATATACACACAAACATACACTACAGTAAACATTTTTGCAGTGTTGCAACGAAGCCAATAGCCATAAAAGTATAGAGCAATCATCCAAGCATTTTTGCAAAAATACACAGGATAGTATTATCAATATAAAACAGAACTTGGCACTATGTGGAGATGTGATAATAAGCAAGCAACAGGGCTATTGTCAACATAAATAAAAAATATTCATGACACAAAAGAAACATAGAACAATAAAGCTCTCAACCAATCTAAAAAAAAACAGCAATAATAACCCATTTCTCATAAAAAATATACTGACAAAGAAAATGTTTCAGGCTGATTCAATAAAACGACATAAAACGTAATCCACAAGTTAACTACCATAGACAACATTATAATAAAAGGTTAGTCAATAGAGCTATGAATATAAAATGACATAATAAAAGAATGAGGAATCAACTTAGAACTAAACAAAATCACGCTGACTAATACATATAGTATAGCTAAAAAAAAAGATAATAACCGAAAAAAACAAAACGAATTTCTTATTACCTCATCATCAAGAAAATCCAAATACTCGCTGGATAATTCTTGGGTTGCTTGATCCTCAGGATTCATTTCTACAGATAGTTGGTTATTTTACGAATATAAGAGAGAGCAAGTTTGACAGAGTCTAGGAGGGACTTGTTGGCGGGAATCATTAGCGACTTACAAAGAGATCACAAGTAAGAAGAACTTTGAAATTTCAACTAAACTACGCAACTGTAGAATTTAAAGCAGAAGAAAGTCCGACTTTCAGAAACTGATTCATCTTAGCTTGTTACTGTAATATTCCCATCACAGTTGTTTACTAAATTAAAAAAAAAAACTCGATCATAAAAGTTAAATAAAACAACATATAAATAAAAAAAAAGTATGCCAACGTTTTAGTTCGTTTTTAAAGTCTTCATCGGTGCTACGCGAGCGAGAACTGATCCGTCTGGAAGTATAAAATAGCAACTTGATGTGGAAAGAAATGTGTGTTGAACGGGATGTACGAACTTCCAAAACGGTTCTTCTTCTCCTGAAAGCCCTAATAAAGGCTTGAAAATAAAAGTGAAACGTTAGTACAAATAAAACCCCATTTTTATTTTTAAATGTAGTTTTATTAAACTTCTTCTTCTTACGTAACTCTACAGCCCGGGGTGGGCCTGGCTTCCTTGACAATGAGACTCCAAGTAGCTCTATCGGTTGCTTTGTCTCTCCATCCTGTCACACCCAGCCTACTCAGGTCCTCCTCTACATCATCCAACCATCTTCTTCGTGGTCGGCCGATCCTCCTCTTTCTTCCAATCACCTTACCATGCAACATTTTGCTCGGCATTCTGTCTTGTGGCATTCTTTCAACATGTCCCAGCTATTCAATACGTCGGGCTTTTGTGAAACGTGTTACATTTTCGCTTTCATGCAGCTTATAAAGCTCATCGTTTTTTCTAAGCCTCCATGAGTGAGTTGATATCAAAAATTGGGTCATAAATCCTTCTTAATATCTTTCGTTCTAATGAGCCCAATTTATTTTCCACTATTGATGAAAGCGTCCATGTTTCGGCTCCATATGCCATTATTGGTCTAATTAATGTTTTATAAAATCGAGTCTTTGAGCCTCTTGACAAATATGGGGTCTTAAAAGTTTTATGTTAGCGAAATATGCACGATTTGCGGCCATTATTCTTCTGCTAACTTCTTGCATTATTTTATTCTGAAAATTCAATTCGGAACCTAAATAGATAAAGCTTTCGACTTGTTCAAACTTGTATTCCTCCATCTTGAATTCCGAGGAGTTACATCCTGTTTTATTAGTCGACATGTATTTAGTTTTTCCTTCATTGATTCTCAGCCCCATTTTTTTACTCTCATCATTGAGAATACCAAACATCTCTTTGAGTGCTGGGACACTGCGAGCTATTAGACATATATCATCCGCATATGCACACACCTGTTTTCTTGAGTAGAGGATATTTCCAGTGAGGTTAAGCTTCTGAACTACCTTATGCAGAGCGAGATTGAACAGAGTTGCATACAGCGCATCACCTTGTCTTACACCAACAGAAATAGGAAACCTCTTACTTGCTTTCCCACAGACTAGAACCTTTCCATCATTGTTGGTCATGGTCATACTAATTAGTCTGATGAGCTTTTGTGGAATCTGAAATTCTTGCAGAGCATCAAGCAGCTTCGATCTATCTACTCTATCAAATGCTTGACGGTAATCAATCTAAAGAATATGTAGATCAATTTTATATTCCCAACACTTTTCAAACAGCTGCCGCATAACAAATATCTGGTCTGTTGTTCCCTTTCCCCGACGAAAACCGCATTGATAGTCTTTCAAGATGATTTCAGCAAAAGCATTGAGCCTTTTCAAAATCACATTCGAGGGCACCTTGTAAGCCACACTGAGTAAAGAAATACCACGATAGTTGCCGCATTGAAGTTTGTCCCCCTTTTTGTGTATCGGACATATTAAACTAGTGCCCCTGTCTCTCGGTATCTAGGCGCACGGTAGTGCGCCAGGCCAAGTTCCGGCCTAAGCATACTGTGTGTGTATTACAGGCGGTCGTAGAGCCGATTTTTACCCTCTCATAACTTTCAACCAGGTAAAGATAAAGTTATGAAATTTTACACAGGTATTATACTACTAGATGTGAGTAAAACTGCAAATTTTCATAATTTTACATTGAATAGTTTCTGAGATATATGCGATCGAAAATCGGGATTTATAGGACTCACTCACTCACTCACTCTCTGACTCATCAAAATTATTAGGCACTTCCCATGGCAACTACAATAGTAGGTCGCAACACGCTAAAAGGTTGGGCAGCCGATTCATTGTAATGTAATAAATAAATTAAGGACAGTAAACGACTTTTAAAACAGTTTTGGATGTATCCCAACAAATAAAACGATTTCTGTTCTTAATTCAATAAACCTACGTCCACGCGTCAACTTAGGAAACTCTACAACCAAAGTAATCTGGAAATGGAGAGAAAGTGTAGAGTTACTGTATGATTCAAGAGATTACTTTATGAGATGTGTTGATTGTCTCGAGATTGTAAAGGGTTAATTTTTAGACTTTATTCGACAACTTCAGTTATTCCTTCGTCATAAATTCGTCCATTTATTATGACGTAATGAAATGGGTATTTTTGCTGATCTTTTACATACTTTGCCCTGTTCTTTATCTCTTTGTGTTTGCCATAATGAATATTGCCTTAGTTATGTTTACAATATTGGTTTCTTACCTGTCACCACTTTTGGAATTAGTTTAAAAACGTGATGAATGATATATATGACGATGTTTTAATCCCTCGGGATGCTGCTGTTCTTTTGGAATTTCAAGAAGCAGATCAAATTGGGGGTAATCCGGGCCCGCCAAGTTATACCAACACATTACCTACGAATTCTAATCTTGAGACTGAAAGCAATGAAAAATCACAAACGGCTTCCATATTTTCCTTATCGTACTATCAAGAATTCTTTAATGTTAATACAGAAGAAGTCGTCAAAAGAGTTAAATGCTCCTTGGTTCCAAACATGAAAGTTAATTATTTTGAAGAATACATCAAAACTAAACCGGATTTATATGGACCTATTTGGATATGTATTACTCTAGCATTTACCATAGCTATTGGATCAAATTTATTGGACTATATAACTACCACATCAAAAGATATCTCACAATGGAAATATGAATTCCATGTGATCACCAAAGCATCTTTGATTGTATTTGTGTATGTTTGGATCATACCAGTTATTTTATGGAGTTTGATAAAGTGGTATCTTGCTTCTCAGGTAATATTACTGTTAATGTGCTTGAATAAGTTATATTAGTCATTATTATTATTTTTGTTATGATAATATCTTGCTTTATACTATTATGTTATGGGGCTTTTGGCGGCAAGGCCATTAGCACCTTATGTGTAATAGTAAATTCAGCCTAACTCTCACTATTTGGTAAACCAGTTTTTCTTTGACAATTAGTCCATTTGAGAAGGAAATTGATTTGTTATAGATATCTGTTCTTCACAAAATAACTTTATACAGCTCTCAACATCTCGTTATACAAGATTCTTGTTCCTCATAAAATTTTGATTGCTTAGTAATTTCATCTCAGTCAGTCCCCTTCAATAAACCAAGCAAGAGCGATTACTTCCATTTTTGTTTTATTTACTTTGAAACTATTGCGTTTATTTGTTAAAAATTAGTTAATAATATTATCTGTTTATTGTTATGTTTTTCTCAGGTCATCCCATCTTTAGTGACATGTTTTTAATATTCTGTCTGTTTATGTTTATATTACTAATGCATATTCAAAATTTGGTTTCAAGATGACAAACAGTTGTACAACGAAATGATAAATTATAGATTGAACATGTTTCATTGATTTTATCCTATACCGTATAGCAAGCCATTAAAAACAGACATTACTTATGAGATGACCTTACAGATAGGTTATATATACAGGGTGTCCCATAAATGTCTAGTCATATTGTGAGGGGTGATAGAGGACCCTTAGGGGAACAAAAAATGTTCTATGACGATTTCCCGAATTCTCGCCCATAAGGGAGAAAACGTCGTTTTATTGTTTTTTCGAGACAAACGTACTTTTTAGAAGAATAATCGTTGTAGCTCCGTCCCAGATGGTACTACTAAAAAGGGTGTGAAACCAATCGAAAGCTGAGTAAATTTACTATAAGACTAGTTGGGAGTAAACGTAAAAATGAATGAATGTAAGTATGTATATCTTACCAAAAGAAGGCAATTCTAAATTTCCTGACATTTTATTGATATTTCTTTCCAGCGTTACTCCTCAATGGGCAGGATCTGAGATTTCCGGGTTTTAGAAAAACTTCCTCATTTAACCAGCTTTCCATTCATGTATCACAACCCTGTGTTATTGGAGTATTTGAACGATTTAAGAACAAAAGTTTTTAAAAAAAACATGGATCTGTGAAAAGAAAATTATATTTTTTTCTTCAATTTATTCAAAAAGCTGAAGGGAAATATTTTTTTTATAAATTTTTACATAAATATTAAGTAAATATTTACTTAAAAGAATAAAAAAAAATACTTCCACGGATATAAAAAAAAATCTTAAAACAGTAAATAAATAAAATACACATTTATTTTGAATTTATTAATTCAGGTAACTAATACTGGGCCCAGGAGGCGGCCATTAAGGAACCCCAACCATACATTAACCTCAAAAATTACTATTTTTACCTATATCACGCATTTGAACACATTTTTACAGGACTATGTACATATTATTTATGAGGGATAGAATTTTTAATTACCACAACAAAAACGCATGGGCTCAGAATCCCAGTGAGTTTCACAAGCGTAGCCATCAGTATTAATTTAAGGTAAAGCATTTGTTTTCTAAATATAAGTACCTGTAAAAATGTGTTCAAATGTGTGATCTAGATAAAAATAATAATTTTTGAGGTTAATGTATGGTTGGGGTTCCTTAATGGCCGCCTCCTGGACGCAGTATTAGTTACCTGAATTAACAAATTCAAAATAAATGTGTATTTTATTTATTTACTGTTTTAGGAATTTTTTTTATATTCGTGGGAGTAATTTTTTTTTATTGTTTTAAGTAAATATTTACTTAATATTTATGTAAACATTTATAAAAATAAATATTTCCCTTCAGCTTTTTGAATAAATTGAAGAAAAAAATATAATTTTCTTTTCACAGATCCATGTTTTTTTTTAAACTTTTGTACTTAAACCGTTCAAATACTTCAATAACACAGGATTGTGATACATGAATGGAAAGCTGGTTAAATGAGAAAGTTTTTCTGAAACCCGGAAATCTCAGATCCTGCCCATTGAGGAGTAACGCTGGAAAGAAATATCAATAAAATGTCAGGAAATTTAGAATTGCCTTTTTTTTGTAAGATATACATACTTACATTCATTCATTTTTACGTTTACTCCCAACTAGTCTTATAGTAAATTTACTCATCTTTCGATTGGTTTCACTCCCTTATTAGTAGTACCACCTGGGACGGAGCTACAACGATTATGTTTCTAAAAACCACGTTTGTCTCGATAAAACAATGAAACGACGTTTTCTCCCTTATGGGCGAGAATTCGGGAAATCGTCATAGAACATTTTTTGTTTCCCGAAGGGTCCTCTATCACCCCTCTCAATATGACTAGACATTTACGGGACACCCTGAATATACATACACAGTAGACTCGGTAGTTCTGAGCGAGAGCTGCCCAGAGCCCGATCTTCATGAAACTTCGTATACTTATTCATTTTGACCTAATTGAGAAGAAAAAATTAAAAAAACACTCACGGTCGGGCCTAGAACAGTATTTATTAAGCACTAAAGTTGACTGCTATACAGGCTATAAACGAGTTTTATCATAACATTACGAGCTGTATCATAACAATGGGAACAACACTTAGGGGTCATTCCGTGTCAAATCAACACAGTGATTTTTTTTTTTTACCATCTCAGATTTAAATGAAATTTAATGAGGAAGTAGCCTTTGTATAGACTAAGAAAAGTACCAAATATTATTAAAAAATATTAACTGATTTGGAAATTACAGCTATGTAAAATTTCAAAAATTGTCAAAAAATGTGGTTACCTGAAATGTTTGAATAGCTATTGTGGCTCTTATATTTAAGCTAGAGAGCTGGGAAGGGTGTTATTTTAAAGCTCTTTGTACGAACTTTCTTAAGACATGCAACACCATATAGGTTACGAGGAAAAAAAATTTCTCAAATTCAAAAACAAAATTTTGTTTGTCTATATCTCAAAATGCGTATTTTTAAAAATTTTCAAAATTTTATATGTTTTTCTAAGTGTATTTGAGAACTTGTTCCTAAAGTTTTATGATGGGATTCCAATGGGATCACCATTTATTATTTTTTTTGTTTTTTTAAGACGTTAATATTTTAGACGATATATAAAACAAAATCATATATGTATACATGTCATATTGCAATATAACTTCAAATCTCTTTAAAATGTTTACACATAATCTTTTTTTATTAAATAAAATTTCTTGATAAATCAGAATCAGAATTATATTAGTACAGTGAAACCTCCCTTAACGGACACCTCCCTATAGCGGACACCTCTATTAACGGACATTTTCTCGCAGTCCTGAATTTTTCTATAGGTAAAATAAACCTCTATATTGCGGACACCTCAGTACAACGGACATGGACAGAGAAACCTGATTTTTTACCTTCTTACTACGGACAATTACAGCTAATGTTATTTATAGAATCGTTCCCATCGGTGTAGGTTTCCAGTAAAATGCGTTAACAATAACAAACTCTTTGTAAGAATAAGATATATATACAGAATAGTGACTAGTAATATCTTCCTAGGAATTTCACAACAGGAACCTCTTCCTTTTCAGCAGAAGGATATGATTTACCCGCTGCCAGATTACTAATGTTTTGCCTACGAGGTATCACGGTTCCGGGAATATTCCAAAACTCTCATTCCGTCCACATTCCCTCTCTTCAATTTTCAGTTGGTTTTTAGCTCTTGTTGAGTAAATATCATGCTTTCTCTTCAATATGTCTAATTGGAAATCTCTGTCACTTAAAGAACAAATTTACGTGATATCATTTTCTAACCGCGAAAAAGTTTTTTTAAGATAGGGAAAACACAAGCAGCAGAAATATTGAAAAAGAAAGATGAAATTTTGCAGAAATGGACGGAAAATTGTGACAAACATGTTGTCCAAGAACTAAGAACAGGACACGGATTTACAATCGATCTCGGAACAATGGAATGGTTTAAAAGAGTGCGTGTTTAAAACATTCCCATATCAGGTCCTATGATCCAGGAAAAGCATAGGGTTAGCTGGACAGTTGGGCTATTCTGAATTTAAGGCTTCCAATGGGTGGATGGAAAAATTTCGTGGCAGGCACAACATATCATTTAGAGCCATTTGTGGAGAATCGGCATCAGTGAATGCGGGGAATAAGTGGGAATCCAAGCTTCCATCATTACTCTTTGGATATACGCCTGGAAATATTTTTAATTTTTTTTTTCAGCTTATACTTATTGAACTTCTTTCTATATACTTAAAAAAAAACTTGTGGTGGGTAATTATTGTATGGTTAATTAAAACATGAATTAAATATACAAATTCGGTACGTATCCATCTCGACCAACCCCTCTGTATAGCGGACACCTCTCTATAGTGGACAACTTTGGTTCTCCCAGAGGTGTCTGCTATAGAGAAGTTTCACTGTAAAAGCACTTTTATTTAAAAATAGAATAAATCAGTACTTTTTTTTTTTTTTTTTTTTTTACGGCGCATCTACATCTATGTCATTAGCGCCGACAACCAGGGTGCAGCGAGGAATTTTCCCAGCGAGCCCTGAGATGAGAAAATTCTTGCCGGAGGTGGGAATCGAACCCACCATCTCCCGCTTATGAATCCAGCGCGATAGCCACTAGACCACGGGAGACCCCTAAATCAGTCAGTACTAAATTAAACTTATATTATCATTACATTTTCTGATGATTTAATGAAGGCCCGGTGGCGATGAGTGTCAAGGTGTGAGCACTTAACACTGTGTGCCAAGGGTCCTATACCCCATATATGTACCCCATAGTGGGTTCGATACCCACTATGGGGTGGTGGCTTTTCTTTAGAAAAAAGAAAACGCATCAGCCCTATTCTGGCTAGAAAAGGGTGGTAACCTATTGATAACCTATCTGAAAATTCTCAGTTAATAATAATGGACGTTAAAATGTAAATAAATAAACACTGTCTAATAACAAACCTTAAACAAAATTTTTTACTTGCCTTCATCAACAAAACTACTTTAAGGAGATGAAAAGTAATGCTGAGTAGCTTATGTCTTATCCTGGAAAGCCTCATTTGATGTTTGAGTATCATTTTCTGTGTGTAAACTCTTCCAGTTGGTATAACAGGATTAAATTTATACAATATATCATTATTTATTTAAATTTTGAGCGTCCATTATAATTAACTGGCATCCCAAAAACATCAGGTTTTCGTAGAAATGAAAAATATGGAGGAGGTCCAGCAGGGTGCAAGAAGTTGACCTTAACTCAAGCTTCATTTTTATACAAAACATATGCTAACCACCATTTAGTGTCATATGTAGCACTTACGTAACCTCTTACATCCTTTATTAATAGTTTTTCTAATTATCTTAAAGGACACACAGTTTCAGAGCTATGATAAAAAGAAAAATACATTACTTTGATTTTTAAACGGTTTCATCTCGTAAAAAATCATGACATTGTTAATGCCTTTTCAAAACTATCACTTAGAAATTTCCAGTTTCTACATACTCTTCTTAGGTGACATAGGTAATTAAATTTTACTTGTCATCTTCTTAAAGGAGTTTTGTTAATGAAGGCAAGTACAATTTTGTTTAAGGTTTGTTATTAGAAAATTGAATGATAATATAAGTTTAATTTAGTACTGATGTATTTTATTTTTTAATAAAAATGCGTTCACTATTATAATTATTATTTCTAATAATTCAACCAATTTTATTTAATAAAAAAAGATTATGTGTAAACATTTTAAAGAGATTTGAAGTTATATTGCAATATGACATGTATACATATATGATTTTGTTTTATATATCGTCTAAAATATTAACGTCTTAAAAAAACAAAAAAAATAATAAATGGTGATCCCATTGGAATCCCATCATAAAACTTTAGGAACAAGTTCTCAAATACACTTAGAAAAACATATAAAATTTTGAAAATTTTTAAAAATACGCATTTTGAGATATAGACAAACAAAATTTTGTTTTTGAATTTGAGAAATTTTTTTTCCTCGTAACCTATATGGTGTTGCATGTCATAAGAAAGTTCGTACAAAGAGCTTTAAAATAACACCCCTCCCAGCTCTCTAGCTTAAATATAAGAGCCACAATAGCAATTCAAAAATTTCAGGTAACGGCATTTTTTGACAATTTTTGAAATTTTACATAGCTGTAATTTCCAAATCAGTTAATATTTTTTAATAATATTTGGTATTTTTCTTAGTCTATACAAAGGCTACGTCCTCACCAAATTTCATCAATTTCTGAGATAGTGAGGTTGAAAAAGTTTGTTTTTTGTGTTGATTTGACATGGAATGACCCTTAGTCGTTTGTGATATTTTTTCACGTTTTTATTCATAATTGGGTTGAATTGAATAAGTATACGAAGTTTTAGGAAAATCGGAGTTAGGTAAATTCTGGCTCTCCCAATTTGACATTACCGCGCATGCACGTGTTTACAAATACTTCGTTTACACCAGCTTTTAACCTGTATAACACTCAACTTTAGTGCTTAATAAATACTGTTCTAGGCCTGACCACGAGTGATTTTTAATTTTTTCTTTTCAATTAGGTCAAAATGAATAAGTATACGAAGTTTCATGAAGATCGGGCTCTGGGGAGCTCTCGCTCAGAACTACCGTAGACTCTCCCTAATCTGGCGTCGTCGGGGCCGGGGTCATTCGGATTAGAGAATTCAGTTAGAAGCGGTCACTTATTATTATTTGAGGATATTGAAGGATATTACCATTTTTACCAGCTGGCTATTGTCACCCTTTTATCGAACTGTTCAAGACTTCTTAACAAGCTGGCGGCTAAACCGTATGACCTAAGGTCATTTCCCCTGGCTGAAATTTGTTTTCCAAAAATGTTATCTTTATTCAATGCTTTGAATGAATCAAGACAAATTTTACTGATTTGACAATTTTTCAATGGCTAAAATTACCTGTCGAACACCCTTTGCCGGGTGGTGCATGTATGAATGTGAGAGACAATATCTCAAAAAGATTTTAGACCTGTGATGTAAACTGTCCTTGTTTCCAAAAACAAAGGAAAGGATAATAATGTACTAAGCTCTGCTAAACAAGGTCACCTCAAGTTTGCCATGGGAAATAGGCTGCCGAACATTGACCTGTCTTTCAAGGAGCCCCATAAACAAAATCCATAGGATTTAAATCTGGTGATCTAGGTGGCCAGGTCAGTGGTCCACTTTGTCCCCTCCACCGCTGATGAAAACATCCTAAACTGCTTTGCTTCTGACGAGGGAAAAATGGGAAGGGCAGCCATCCTGATGGAACCACATGTACTGCAGCAAATCCTCAAGTAGTTTTGGGAGAATATCTCTTATGAAGTAGGCGTATTGGTTACCCGTAAGGGTTCCGTGTTTAAAATATGGACCGATAACATGCTCCCGATGAGTCCACACCAGACTAGTGACACTCCGGGTCCATCTGGGGTTTTCAAGGGCCCAACGAGCTGAGATCTCTCTTAATCCTTAAACTTATCAACTACTTGTTATTAATAATATTCTTCCCCCATAGGGCATATCATGTCAACAGGCCATAAGAAACACGAACTTCTTCGCTATTTGTGATCTGTAATTTTGGCAACTCTTATGCCTAAAGTTCCAATTTTTATGTATTTTCTATTTTAGTTTACACTAATGGGAATCATTTTGTTGTTGAATTGCCCCTCCCTTAACAAAAATACTATTTAAATAAATTAAAGTGCCTTGTTTTTGGAATTTCAGATGAGGAACACATGCAAATCAAAACGTATTTTTTCATAGAACTACTTGACACATCGAAACCCCGTTTGCATGGTTCTTCCTTGTTTTGTTAGTACATTTTAAAAGTATAATGAAAAATATAGGTAAAGAGGTAACCCTTCCCTTTAAAGGTCTATTTGAGCCCTTAGAAGTGTTATTTTCTCATTTCCGAGGGCACCATTTGATAGATCTCGACGAGAACTACAACTTTGCCCCTTGGAAATATGTTGATATCTCAAACCATTTAGTAGTTACTCTTGTGGCTCGCTTATCTGGGCCACCCTGTATATAGGGTGTATCGCAAGTTAATGACAATCCTCCAGGGAATAAAACTAGACAGAAAATTGAACACCACCAACCACACATTTCTGTCTCACTCAGTTTTTTTTTTTTTTTTGTAATATGACAACTCCATTTTTGTCTGGTTGTTCACATTTGTTTCAACAATTTTTGACATTTTTGAAATCAGCAAATTTTCTTTAAGAGTAATGCACATTCAGTGCTCACAATTATCTCATTCAAACCGTAATATCAATTCCAAAAGAATAAATTAATAGAAGCTTCTGTCGAAAATCACTACTCTTCCAAAAATCATCCTGCAGACTGCCGAATCTCACAAATGTTGTAGCATTTAATCGGCTTTTCAATGGTATACTCAGAACTGAAATTATGTCTCAATTTCATGTAATTGGATTCTAGAGTGAAAAAAACATTAAATAAATAAAAGTACTTTTATGTTTATTCTCATGATATTCTGAGAAATAAATGAAAATTATTCTTAATGAAATGGATTTTTAATGATTATAGTAAGTCTTATATAAAATTTGAATAAAAAAGAAAGAAAAAATACATTGGAAATTTTACACATTCTTACAACTGGCCTCCTTGCAGAAAAACACACTGACAACACCTGGTCCTGCTGCTGATGTAGGCCTTGCAATCTCATCATGGTTAGCTTTCATTTCCACAAACGATCCGCGAATACTTGCTTTCGGGTGGTTTATGCCCTAAATGGGTTCTTTGTACATTTGTGACTTAAGCCAACACCACTTGTAAAAATCAAGTGACGTCAGATCAGGGTTTTTGGCTGGCCAAAAATACATATATATTGTTATAGTAAAATTAAAAATTTTATTATATAATAGCCACACGTTGATGTGCCAAAATGTTATAATATAAAATTAAAATAAAGATTTTATTAATAAGTTTATTTACGTCACGCTTCTACGATGGGAGCCAAAATGTTATAATAAAATAAATATTTTTGATAATATTTAATTTTAAAAACTCTTTCTCTCAGGGGTCGGGTTCGAGTCCAGTAAAGTAAAACAAAGATAATTTTAAATAATAAAAACAAAACAAAAGAAAAAACTCATAGATAAGTCATATCCAGGCATAGGAATAAACAAGCATTACCTGATATAAAGCCAGCTTCGTATTAACTGCATATGACCGGATCTTCTTTAAAACTGTATCTCCATTACACTGAACTGCTTTTAACAGACTGAACTATGTGACCGTTTCTTCCATTACAACTCAACAGACTGGACTGCTTTCAATAGACTGACTGTATCTTCCAATACAACTCAACAGACTGAACATATGAGACTGTATCTTCCATTCCACTAAAACGCTTGTAACAGACTGAACTAACTTTCATGGCGGGAGCGTCCTACCGGTATCCAAGGCTACCTGTATAGACTGCTAGACAAATATAACAAATAATATTTGTTTATCCCAATGAATTTAACATATCAATGAGCTTTTTTTTTTCCAGAATTTTCTGTGTTAATTTTAAAACTTTTAATTATGTAATGTAAAATATCATTACAATATATATATATATATATATATATATATATATATATATATATATATATATATATGTACATACATGATTGATTTGTGAGACGGCTTCTCTCTCCAGCGGGAATTTTTCTAGTTAGCACTTCCCGATTGCATCATGAAGTCAATCTCATAAGCAGGTTTCTTTTGTATTGAGGTAGGGAAGAAACATGTGAAATTGGAGGGTGGGAACCATCTTGGTAAATTGTATATGCTCAGGAAAAAAAGGACAAAATAGTAGTGAATGGGTGAAAAAGCACATTGAGTTCAGTGTCAAACTAAGGATTATCTGTGAGAGATGGTTCTCAGGTTTTTGGTATTGCTTCTTTTCTGCCTGGACTCTAGAACATTTCATTGCCTTATAGAATTAGCAACGGAAAAACTTGGATAAACCGCACCGAGGCCTAAGGACCTATTGTGCCACCCAACATGCTGGACTGTTATACCACCAGACTGGTTTCAGCCTTAAACCTTAAGAGAGTATTAAGGTTGAATTGAGGTAACCTCCTAGGGTCGTTGATGAAGTCTGCACCAAAATGCAGATATCTCTTAGCTACAAGTGCTGGACATCTGCATATAATTTTGTATGGAGTCTCATTAACCTCAAGGCAAAGTCTGCACCATGTAGCCCTGCTCAGTCCTATGGGGTAGAGATGCCGACGCATTCTTCAGTGTGCTGTAAGGAGAGCTGTTACTAGGCTTACCTTAAACCTGCACAGATTAAGGAGAGTCTCCTTCCTCTTGTCCCTGAAGCATAAGAACTGCTTTGCCTATCTCTGGGTTGACCTGTTACACGACTTCCTCCTGTGTTCGGTTCCACCCACCTTCTAATTCTTAATCTGGCCACTGCTGATGCTATCCCACATTGAGGTTCTGATGAAAAGGGAACTGCAGCTGCCCCAATATTGGCCAACCTTATAACTCAGAAATGGTGGGATATACAAGCCCTGATATTGAAACAAAAAAATATGAGGTGGGGGGAAAGAAAATGTAAAGGGGTTTTAGGGAAACCTCCCACAATGATTGAGGAACTATGTGATAAAGGTGTGGTCAATGGGTAAGTTTGTGGAAAATGTTGGAATACATGTCAAACATTATTGTTTGTCAGTTTTGTGATTAATGTTATGCAGATTTAAATTAATGTTCACATATTCAGATATCTTCACACATTTTTAAATATTCTTGGAACATCCGCTTCTATGTCTCCTATTTAAGGCTCCATGGGAAACCAATTATAGATAATATTATAAAGAACATGTAAGAATATTGTTAACCAGCTTGAAAGAAGTGGTTTTGACAATAAATATTTAAAATATTCTTAAAATTATAATTAATTTATCTAGCAAAGAAAAAACATTAAAACCCCATGATCCATTAAACCTAATTATTGTGACATTAACCCTTGGGAACGTGCAGTATCCAGTAGGAGGCAACATCTGTGGGTATTCCGCTATGATAGGATAGAGTGTGGCAGCTTCCCCCACTTCTAGCTGTTTTTTCATTGGCCTCGTCACCTATGTTCTTTTTTTGTTGCTCGTCGGATGAAGTGAAGTTGTTTTTTGTTTTTTTTTTAAATTTATTCACTTGTTGTGTTCTTTTTGGTTGTTAATACAGTGAAACCTCTCTTAACGGACACCTCCCTACAGCGGACACCTCTATTAACGGACATTTTCTTACAGTCCCGAATTTTTCTATAGGTAAAATAAACCTCTATATTGCGGACACCTCTGTACAACGGACACGTACAGAGAAACCTGATTTTTTACCTCCTTACTACGGACAAGTACAGCTAATGTTATTTATAGAAGCGTTCCTATCGGTGTAGGTTTCCAGTAAAATGCGTTAACAATAACAAAC
This sequence comes from Gonocerus acuteangulatus, assembly GCA_946811695.1. Taxonomy (NCBI): domain Eukaryota; kingdom Metazoa; phylum Arthropoda; class Insecta; order Hemiptera; family Coreidae; genus Gonocerus; species Gonocerus acuteangulatus. Next base: position 59,670,246 of record OX328132.1, read on the forward strand.
TCTTTGTAAGAATAAGATATATATATAGAATTGTGACTAGTAATATCTTCCTAGGAATTTCACTACACGAACCCCTTCCTTTTCAGCAGAAGCATATGATTTTCCCGCTGGCAGATTACAATTGTTTTGCCTACGAGGTATCACGGTTCCGGGAATATTCCAAAACTCTCAATCCGTTCACATTCCCTGTCTTTAATTTTCAGTTGGTTTTTAGCTCTTGTTGAGTAAATATCATGCTTTCTCTTCAATATGTCTAATCGGATATCTCTTACACTTAAAGAACAAATTGACGAGATAACATATTCTAATCGCGAAAAATGTGGTGTGCGTAAAGTTGCAGAGTTTTTTAAGATAGGGAAAACAAAAGCAGCAGAAATATTGAAAAAGAAAGATGAAATTTTGCAGAAATGGACGGAAAATTGTGACAAAAATGTTGTCCAAGAACTAAGAACTGGACACGGATTTACAATTGATCTCGCTACACTGGAATGGTTTAAAAGAGTGCTTGTTCAAAACATTCCTATATCAGGTCCTATGATCCAGGAAAAGCACTAGAGATAGCTGGACAGTTGGGCTATTCTGGACTTAAAGCTTCCAATGGGTGGCAGGCACAAAATTTCATTTAGAGCCATTTGTGGCGAATCGGCATCGGTGAATGTGGAAACAGTTACTCAGTAGGAATCCAAGCTTCCATCATTAATTACTCTTTGGATATATGCCTGAAAATATTTGTAATTCTTTTTTTTTTTTTTTTTTTTTTTTTTTTTTAAGTTTATACTTATTGAATTTCTTTCTATATACTTAAAAAAAAAAACTTGTGATGGGTAATTATTAAATGGTTAATTAAAACATGAATTAAATGTACAAATTCGGTACGTATCCATCTTGACCAACCCCTCTGTATAGCGGACACCTCTCTATAGTGGACAACTTTGGTTCTCCCAGAGGTGTCCGCTATAGAGAGGTTTCACTGTACATTATTTACAGCATGTCTATTTCTAAAATGTCCATTTGAGTATTAAATTATAGTATTATCGCTCATATATCTCATGTCGCCGTGTTACTTGGGGGTCAAGTTTCTAATGGTTTGTTTGTTAGATCAACAATGCCATACAATAATATCTCCATTATTGACCAAAAACTTCAGAGCAGCCCAACGGAGAAAGAAGTAAATGAAGGAACTTAGCGGATGAAACGTAGAGAGGGGGATGGCTTTTCACCTCCAACTGGGTAGAAACGTGAACGTTGTGAACAATGTTTATCAAGTTGAGAAAAACACGAATCACCCAATATGCTTGTAAGAATTGCAAGAAAATTATATACCTTCTACACACCTCAATTTGTTGTTCTTTTGAAGATATAATATTATTACTTGATGATAGTTCTGTTACTCTTTTGATCTCTTTTTTTTTTTTTTATCTTGTGCTTATTTGTTTACTTTACCATTTCCACTATTTGATTTGACCTTTATTTACTTGACTCAAGGTAAAATTAGTTTCTTAAACTTTTTATATTTAGCAGTATGGTTTCTAGTCTTCTATTTTTATTTAATAATTAAATTGAATTTAAAAGCCTACTTATTATTTATTGTATGTTGCTTAATTGAAACACATTAAAAACCAAAAGACCGTTTTGGCTACTCTTGTAAGAATTATAGGAACGTTTTAAAACTTTTGCTCATTTAGACATTTATAATTATTCTAATGTGATTTATTTAAATCCCTGTTGTACCTACCAGATAAATTGCACATTCCCGTGTGTGAAAAGGAGCGTGCATTCACAAGGGTTAATATATAATTTAATTGGATTTGTAATTTCATTATTTTTTTTATAAATTTAACTTTATCTAGTAACAATTATCATATTACTCATTTTGTTTCAGATGTATGTTTCTGCCATGGAATTAATATGTGTTTATGGTTATGGCTTGGTTGTTTACATTCCACTTTCACTTCTTTGGGTAATTCATTTACACTATTTGCAGTGGATACTCATGATATTGGCTGTTTCATCATCTGGATTAGTATTAGTTTCTACAGTTCAACCCATGCTTTCTAATAAAAATTACAGTATTGTGGGAGGTGTAATTATTTTGCATATTTTTTTCTCTATTGTAATATTCTTATCATTTTTCCATTCAAAATAAATTTTTCTTATGAATAATATGCATAATTTGTTTACCTTTGTACATAAATGTATAATAATTTTCTTTTAAGTATTTATTTTCTTATATATTTACAAAATAAAAAAATAATTATTTTTGTAAGTCAATTTTTCTTTTTTATGAGCTCCTTATGAGTACTTTGTCTCATCCTCATTGAATTCATACAAATTCTAATATTGAATAACAATGTATGTATATGTGTGTGTGTGTGTGTATGTGTATATATATATATATATTTTTAGATGGAACGGCATTTCTCTCCAGCGGTGGTACTGCTCCTCACTTCTTCCCGGAATATTTCGATGGATTCATCTCCATCTTCTTCAGCCAGGTACTTGTTTCTTCCTCGGTGGTAGCCAAGGGAATGACATTTTTCTCGATCTGGGCTCCTTATCTCCCCTCTAGCCACAGTATCGGCGGACGAATGGTGTTGAAGCTCCCTGGTGTAGTTGGGATTCTGTCCGTTGGCAGCGCTGATGGTATTGCGGTATTGGAGATGAATCCATCGAAATATTCCGGGAAGAAGTGAGGAGCAGTACCACCGCTGGAGAGAAATGCCGTTCCATCTAAAAATACTATCCCAGCGACGAAAAATAACATCAAGCATATATATATATATATATATATATATATATATATATATATATATATATATATATATATATATAATGTAAACAATTAATTTATAAAACTTCTACATTTGTATGTCTCTAACTCCCTCAGTGGTCTCATAGTAGTGGACCCATAGTAGTCCCATGACATTTGTGTCAAACAATCAAGATTTTAGCATCTTCCTGCACATAAATGCTTAATAAATTCAAATTCAAATTTTTCAGCCCCCTAATATGAACACACTAAAGGTCTTATTACACCATACACCTGAAAATGCAAAATAGAAGGGTGAAAAAAAAGTTTTTAGCTGAGGGCCAACAGGTAAACATATGCCATAATACAATGCTGAGCCTCCAAATTTACTTTAAATATAGTGTCTGTGAAATTAGAATTTTTTTGTTTATTTATTTTAATGGAGTGTTCTTTTGCAAAATCGTAATCGATAAGCTTATATTTCTTTTGGAGAATGATATTAAACACTAGAAGTTGATTATTAATCAGCTGACATACACGTGACATATATCATTTATTCAGTCTGGCTCAGTTCTGACATGAGCCTCCTTGTGTAAGCTGGTGGCTCCTCGAGTATAGGCTGTAATCGTTTTCACTTAATCCCAATTAATTCAACTGCAGAGGGTATAAGGATAACATCTCCTTCAGTTATAGTAATATTATCTTACTGTGATTTTTTTTTTTGTTGGTATAATAGTTGAAAAAGTCAGAGGAAGTAATGAATATTAATCCTTTAATTGAGATGTAAGCAATGAACGAGTGCAACAGCTATCAGTTCCTCCAGGTAAGGTTCTCCTCGAGAATTGTACTACTGGGCGTTCGTTTGCAACTATAATCATTAGTAGTTTCTCTTTTTCCTTAAACAAAAAAAAAAAAATTCCCATTCATTAATGGCCAGGAGGGCACAGCCATAACTGACTATTTTAAATATCCCCCGGATTTCAGTACATTGCGTAATCTTTTCGTTTGTATTCTTGGCTCTACATGCATAATGATATGTCCCTCAAGCCTCCTTAGGGATATTTTTTACATCTTCAATTGGGCACATTACAGTTCTATTGTCCTTATAGTTCCTGTTTGGAGTTCCTATAGAGGTGAACCTGAATGGGCTTGTCTTCATTGGACAAACTTCATAGGATTGGCCAATGATACATTAACGCAACATTAAAGTAAAACAACTATTCTTTAAACAAAATATAAATACATTTTCATCCCAACAATTAAAAAGTCCAACTCACAGGAACTGTGTCATCTTAGCGCAGTTCCCTACATCTCGAAGAAATGGAATAGATTAGACATCACAAATCACACGAAACTGACAGTAGCCAACTTACACTGAATAATACGGAAAATTCTTAATCCTCATTCTTGAGGAAGGCTGAATAAGTCAATACAATTATGTACTGAAAACATTCTCACTCTTCGACTACTGCACAGAAGGCTCTATTTCGAACCAAGAATTCGTTGTCATTTTAAGTTTCTTTTGTTTTACTAGCAAATTCATTTGACTGTTATAATCAACTGTAAATATGTGCTTCATGGCAAATAAAATTCCATTCTCTCGAGGGTAAAATCATTATATAAAATAAGAAATAACAATAACTTCAGTTGTAGGTTATGAGGAAGGTTATATAGATAGGAGAATTCAAAACAAACCTATGTATATGCTATCATGATTAGCCACTGCAATCATGATTACCACAGCCACTCCAAACTTATTACCAATAACTTTCACTGTTTCTTGGCATATTTTACTAAAATAATAACTTCACTGATAAATGCAATTTAAAACAAAAAAACAACCAATTAAAAAGCGAGGTAAACAAAGACAAAACCCCTTTCAAAACAACAAAACAAACACTTTTCAAGTTTTAAGCGCTTATATCTCTGATTGACGTTGCCCCATCGAATTTTACTTCAGAACCTTTTTTGTAGAGAATTTAGTGAGCATTCGAATGGTCACCTTCCACTTACCGTGATTTCCCAACCGTTATCGAGATATTTACGAAAATTGTATGAAGATCCAAAGACTAGTCATTGCTATTAATAAAATATTTTTTTCATACTTCCTTAACTCCAAATATAACCAAAATTTTAAACATCTTAGTTGGGATTAATTTCCAAGACGTAGAAAATATTTCAATTGAATCCCGCGATTCTAAGTACCCACAAAAAAAATAATGACTTATAAAAACATTGATTCCACTTTTCTCAAAAACGGTTACAGATTATGCCTTAAAAATGGTTTCATTCGTTTTCCTATGTTAAGAAACCTATAAAACAAGTACCTGCAAGCATAAAAACGTAAGCGTTACGATTTTTTTGCACGAATTTCGCCCCAAACACTATCTTCCAGAAGACGGAGTCTGCTGGTTAACGAACTTGACCATTCAAATTAGACGACAGATTTTTTTTACCAAATTTCATCAAAATCGGACCATTTTTGAGCTTGGTAGACCGCGAACAGACAAGCATATATATATATATATATATATATATATACTTGTTTTTTGTAGCCAATAGGTCATAAAAACACTCCTTTCACTTCCTGTATTTTATTATTTTCACCCTAACCGGTTTCGAGCTATTCTGCTCCTCCTCAAAGGGTATTTCATTCGATGGTCATTTCCCATCACGTACATTTATATAAAGTATTTTTAATATTGCATAGCAATATTAAAAATACTTTATATAAATGTACGTGATGGGAAATGACCATCGAATGAAATACCCTTTGAGGAGGAGCAGAATAGCTCGAAACCGGTTAGGGTGAAAATAATAAAATACAGGAAGTGAAAGGAGTGTTTTTATGACCTATTGGCTACAAAAAACAAGTATATTGAAGTTTAAGGTCAACAATGGACGAAAAAGTATGTATATATATATATATATATATATATATATATATATATATATATATATATACATATATATACAAATTTGAACAACCTATATTTTCGTGATCTATGGGGTCTGAAACGAGAAAGTTTCTAGTCGGCACTTCCAGATTGCGTTGTGAGGTCAACCTCATAAGCGGGTTCTCCCTATGGAGGTAGGGAGGAATCGCACTAAAACTAAACAATGTTTTCTACAACGAATCTGATAATTTAATTGTAGAAACCTTTATTTGGCTGAAATTAACATTCAATAGAATGTTCTTAGAATTTATTAGTGTTGACAAATAACGAACTATACTATTATTTTTCAATGAATTAAAAAAAAATACAAAATTTATTAAAAACATAATTTTAATAATTTCAAACCTTAAATTATAAGCTCATGTAATAAAATAGAAAAATATCTGAACTTGTGAAAATTTTTAAATTAATGTGGCATTTATGCAGCAGTGGCCGTAAATGGGTTAATGACCATGAGAGCCCAGAATGTTTAATAATGCACAGGTATCTTATTCGTGACCATATAGTACACTATAGCCCGTTCAGTTAGATGGAAAAGTACAAATCTTGCATGCGCGAACTTTTTAGGGTAATATTCCCGATGGTTCTGCCACTTGCATTACCATTTCAATAAACAAGGCTCCATGTAACTCAATAAAAACTGATTATGTCTCACTTAGGACCAGGTAAGGCTTTGAGAGGTCAGGCAAGGGTGATAGTGTTTAATATTTAGCCACAGATAAGGCTAAAAACAATTTAAACTACAATCTGTTCAATTAGATGGCAGGAGTGGGTGGGGCCTATATTCCCGAGATATAGCAGGAAGAACTCTCTTTTATAACCTTATCAGTTTTCAACCATTACCGCAGTCGCCTCACTTGTGGAATCGGAAACATTATAGTTTAAATTGTTTTCACCCTTAGCTTTGGCTAAGTATTGATAAACATTAAACACTATCACCCTTGCCTCGCCTCTTAAAGCCTTTCCTGGTCCTAAACAAGACACAACCAGTTTTTAAAGTGATTCACGTTTAGTGTTTGATCATTAAAAGGCTTTGCAAATGGTGGAACAGAAGGGAGAGGGCAGGGAGAAATTCCCGCCTAGACCTTCATGCATGTGCAATTAAACTCCTGGGTTTACCTGGACAGGCTATAGTGAGATGCCAATGCTCTTCAGCAATATAACAAATAATTTACAAATCTTAGTTGTTAGTCAAAGCATAGGTTTCTCCTTATAATCTTGATATGATTTGTTCAACAAAATAGTTCCTACTAATACATAACATATGTTTCAAGAAGTTAAGATACATTAAAAAAGGTCAACAGTTATATACCTTAATATTACCAAAGAATTGAGGCAGTCAAATTGAACAAATATTTATTAGTTTTTAATTACATAAAATATTAATTATCCATCCCTTCTTTATTCCTTTTAATCTCCTTTATCAAATGTATTAACCTGAGGTTTCTTATATTCATCCTTCTTCTTTTCTTTTGTTTTGGTTCATTTGATCTTTTACATTTTCTCTCATTGCTAGTATATATTCTTTTTCCTCCTCTATTTCTAAAATAGCTACCTTAAATTTGTTTGATCCCTGATAATTATGTGGGGGGCCATTATAAGGTATGACCCTTTTTGGCTTAATCAACCTTTCGTATCCTTCGCCATACAAGTACATTCGGTATAAAATTACCCTTCTGGTTCCTACATATCTCTCCTCAAGGGAGATGATTCTCCCTGGCCAGGGAGGCATTCCTGTAAATTTACCCCAAACAAAATCTCCAGCTAATATTTCCTTTGTTAGCATTTCTGTAAAAAAAGGAAAGAAAAAAAGTGAAATGTAATTATTGCATTAATAGGAAGTAAACATTATCATAAAGTGAATAAAATCAGATATTATATTACGTTGGGTTAAATCAATAGAACTGCATGGTCCTTACAAGGTCTGGTGATCCACTATTGAGGCTTGAGCATAATATTGAGCAGAAGAAGAAACTCCAAAACCTAACTGCCTATTTCTATGACCGGTAAAGGCAACAATGACTTTCATATTCTGTGACAATCTAATCCTTTTTAGCAATACAAAAAAAAACTTGCCTTGTTATAATTTGGATTATAACATAATAGATATTTCTAATATATTCTAAAATAATAAAGACTTATAAGATCTCTCAGAATAAAATCACTGCTGATGAAATTATCCAATAACAACTTTGATAATACTTGATAGTACTATTTGCAATACAAAACGTATAAAAAAGTAATCAAAATAAAATATATAGAAAAAACAAAACATGAATAGTCTTCTTAAAGTTATTGAAGTTTGGCTTCCCTCATTCATTTATGTAAATAGCTTTTAGTTTGAGGTTATTTGAATACAAATAATCAAACCTTGATTTATGATGACAGAATTATCAGTAGAGAAATACAAAACAAAAAGAAGAAGAAGAAATTGTAATAGTTTAAGCTGGAGTAGCTACAAATTATCTAAATAGAACTTACTGTATTACTGTGGAATTATAAAACAGTTGAAGAGTCAAGGACCATTCAAGATAAAGTACTGTGAAGTCCAAGATTACCATGATTCAATGTTAGAGATTAAGGAGAAGTTTAAATTTATTGCAATCTACGAAATGATTATTTACTTTCATTTTTTGTTTACGCAATTTTTTATGAGGATATAGTTAAAGACAATTGATTTTTTACTCTTTCTCAAATATGAGTATTTAACGTTTAAGGAGAATTCTATGACTTAAATAAGAAACTTTTGCCCGGTAAAATTTAAATTTCAACGTAAAATTTCGTAAAAGCATAGCAAATCATAATCACATTGTCAACCCAGATTTGAAGAGGATCTTCGCGAATAAGACATTGCACTATTTGGGATGAGATCACGTTTTAGAAAGATCCGTTGAGCAAAATTAAACAAATTAATTTACAGGGGGTTTTGGAAATTCATTTTCAAAAATTGCTGTCTGAGGTTATCAAGTGATATTACGTGAAATAAAACATATAATAAATTAAATACAATGTGATTAATAAAATAATTTCTTTTAGAGATATGTTTGCAAGATAATACGTGTGTGTGTTGTGCAGGGATTGTTGGCCCAAGGAACTTGCACACTAGCCCATTACCATATGACAGAAAATTCGAGAGAACGAAAGCATGCTATATTAGCATCTCGAAGCAATTAAATTTGGTCGAATATCTAATTTTCACTGTATTATATAAAATATAACTAATTCTGTAAATTTTCTTGTTGTTTGCTTTTAATTATCTAGTCCATTCAATTCAATTCGCTATTCGCTATTTATCACAAGCGTATAAAGAACATAATTTCGGAGTGTGAGGGGTCTGGGAGCACCTAGGCATTTGGGATGTAGGGATAATTTTAAATATTTCAATGTAAAATGGTGGGTTTTAAGTTCCTCTAGACACCAAGTAGACCAGTGCAAATGTAGAAGACATTTTTCGTTGTTTTAGGCTTTTTTTACATGAAATATTCTCAACAAAACAAACTTTCGGAGGGGGGCTGCAGGCCCCGCAGCCCCCCCCTTTATATCTGCCCACGGTATTTATTAGAAAACTACTAAAAGCCACTGGTCCATTGATGAGCTTAAGGGTATAACCTTTAAACAAACAAAGACTTCATTAATACAAACCCAAGGAACATATTCACAAGGGTGATAAGTGTTGAGTTGAAAGAAAGACCTAGAGGTGATGAAGGGAAGCCAAGAGAATCTTTGTATTTACCACAAACTAGTCTAATCCAGATGTATTCTTGATGCTAAATATAATCATATTGGAGGAATGTGAGACATGAGTTGATCTGTTCAAAATCCTCCTCAAAAATGTTATGCGGACATAAGAGCATTAATCAACTATTCTCTAACAATCTCATGGGAGATAGTAAGAAGCTGTTTATTTCAATATTAGTTGACTCATCAGAAAAGTTATTAGTGACTTATCAATAAATATTTTTAAAAGATGACTTGAATAATTTGTAATACAAAACACCATCTATGTAAATTACTCAATAATAATTTATAATAGCTCAAAAAATAATTTAATTCCAGAAACGCTTCGTTATTATTAAAGGCAAGTTGTATATCAACATAGTTCCTAATGTATAACAATAACTATTTTTGTAAATTTTCTTTCAGTTTGATTTTAATTATCTAGTCCATCCAATGCAATTTGCTATTTAGGAATTTTTATTGGTTAAATTCTTCATTTATCTTATTATATTTTTCATAATTAAGAGACAGTTAGTAATCATGCTCCGAACCAGCGCGCAGTGTCACGAGCAGTGTTGAGAAATAAGAAGAATAAAGTTGAAACCACTTTGTATGGTGGTTAATATTAAAATTAGAACCTTGGAACAGAAAGAAAACATCGAAATTAGAATACAAAAATGATGGCTAAAAGATAAGCATTAAGCTGAAATGTTGTTACAAATACAAATATTAAAACTAGTTCGGTTACTAAATTTTTACTTTGGCTGTTCTAATCTAATTACTTGAACATTTTCATTCTTCTTTTAACATGTTTAAGTGTCAATCCTAAGTGAATCGTTGATAGACTAATCTTGGCCAACGGTGCAGAACTGGGTAAGTTATAATTATGTAAGAAATTCTCATAATTTTTTCAACTTTCTAATTGATTAAAAATAAAAATAAAAACACATAAAATAACGTGTTTTTTTTCATACTTAACCCATAAATAGTACAATGCTTCACGATTATGTCGATACCTAGTGTACCTGTTTTTGACTGCTTCTTACAGAGATTTTGTGGTTTTAAATTTCATAACTAATGCACAACTGTACATCTGGCGCAGTAATGATCCAAATACCAGACACGATGTTTTATTTGATAGAATCGAGGCAGAATATTATTCATCTAAATCTTCGGATAAAGCTCAGGAGAATATAAAAAAAAGCGTACCACTTTTTAGCACTTTCCTCCGAAGGAAAGTAGCTATTGAGGTTGCACTAAAGCGGCCCCTACACGGTCAGTAATAATGACATTATCAGTAATGACATTACTATTCAACTCTCATCATTCCATATCATCATTACAATGTACACCTTACACCGTCATTCCACGGATCATTTTTAATGTCATTACTTTTCTTCAGTAAGCATTGTGATCTCCGTGACAGAAGCGTTTTGTTAATAATGGATCCTCGCAAAGTCCCCTGTGTAGCTATAATTGCAACACTAGCCACAAAAAAAAACATGTAAAACGTTCGTAAAGGCCTTAATATGACACATATCCTTCCAATCGGGGCGTTTCCAAGAGCTCTGGGACCGAGGTTATGAGCAAAAAAGTTTACATTTTATTTTTATTTGGATAACCATTTTTCGCAAGTACCTTTTGAGATAATACAATAGTCATTTATAAAAAAAAAGGAGTCTTTCTTCTTTTGAAATATTTCAATGACGTAAAAATCGGATTATCTCAAGGGGAGATATTGAATTTCAAAACGTCACATTACTTTTTCGCTTACAAAGTTTTATTCTCTTCCAGACTGGGAAAAATCATTATTTTTTGTTTTCAATATTATTCACCACGTTGGGGTTTCTTGGGGTGCTGATTTTAAATCTGCTATTATTTTTGGTGTAAAAAAATGTATAATACTAGTTTGCTTGAAAACGTAAGCATATTTTTGAATATATTTGACGAAATATAAATAATAGTTTAACGGTTATATTTTCTTCTAATCTACTCTATAAGACAAATGAATTGGTAAAAGAATCATGTCAACATTATTTTCTCAATCAATGAGCGAATAATTTATGCAAACCATACATTATACTTGGGTCTAATATTTGATAGTCATCTGAGCTGGGTCCACCACATAAAAGAACTAAAAGCCAAGTGTCTTCGTGCCATGAACATACTCAAAGTCCTAGCAAATACCTCATGGGGAGCAGATAGAACAAGCATGCTCATGCTCTATCGTAGCCTCATTAGATCAAAGCTGGATTATGGATGTACGGCCTATGGATCTGCATCTCAAAAAACTCTTGCAATGTTAGACTCCGTACATTATCTTGGACTAAGAATCGCTACTGGAGCCTTTCGATCAAGTCCTGTGGAGAGTATATGCGCCGAGTCCGGGGAGCCTCCACTTCAATTTAGAAGAAAACAACTAACACTTTGTTATTACATTTCTCTTTTTGCTTCTTATTCCCATCCACTTCAAATTGTTTTGGACAACTTTCTTCCACAAAATCATAACAACTTTAGGAAATCATTCTATCATAGAGCTACAGAAATTTCTAACGATCACAGCATAGACAAGAATCTAATTCTTAAAGAGACTAATTACACCAAACCTCCCTGGACACTGCCCGTTCCTTTCATAAACATAAAACTGACTAAATATTTTAAAAAAGACACCAGCCCGCTCATATTTATCTCAGAATTTAACAAAATTACGGAAGGAATTCCACTAGCTAGTCAGGTTTATACTGATGGCTCAAAAACCGAAGATGGTGTAGGAGCAGCTGTAGTTTGCGATTCAAGAATTAATAAATTTTCATTAAACCATGAATGCTCCATCTATACTGCTGAGTTGCTCGCCATTCTCAAATCACTAAATATCATTATTCCAAACGGTACAAAACTTTATGTATTCTCTGACTCTCTTTCAACATTATTGTCAATATCTAAGCTGGCTTCCACACATCCATTCATAGTTGAACTTCGAACTACCCTAGATAATTTGCAGAAAAATAATACACAAGTTATATTCACATGGATACCAAGTCATTGCGGTATAACAGGGAACGAAATAGCAGACGTTCATGCAAAATTGGCTATTAAAGAAGGTTCGACCATAAATCATGTACCTAGGAAGGATTTAATTTGCTCGATGAAGAAGAAAGTTCGCTCTACCTGGGATAGGGAATGGCGGCAAATTAGAGAAAACAAGCTAAGAGAAATCAAAGCATCTACAGCTACCTGGGACACTTCAATACGTGCGGCTAGAAAGGAAGAGGTAGTTCTTACACGCCTCAGAATCGGACACACGAGGCTTACACACTCACACTTAATGACTAAAGATCCACCAACTTTGTGCATCACCTGTGGAACATTATTAAGTGTTAAGCATATACTGACAGAGTGTAGAAATTATGAACTTGAAAGAAGAACTCACGATATTTCAGGAACATTAGATGAAACATTGGGTGATACCAAAACTGCAATAACCAAATTAATCAATTTTATGAAGGAAACCGGACTATTTAATAAAATATAACAAATTTAATTATTAATTTAGGAAGATATAGATCCTCTCCGGACTTGTCCACAACATATGTAATTGTAACAAAGTATACGAGTAGCCTTGTGAAGCTGGGGTTGCCTCGCATCAGCTGAGAGTGGTAATCTTAGTCAATATAAAATACTAATTATTATTTTTTCTAAATTCTCTTAATCAATAATAAACGCATATTTCAATAAACTCAATTCATACTATTAAAATAAAATCCAACCATAAAGTTTTTTTTCTTTCTCCTTTAACGGTGACCATGACCCATGTGGTTGATTTCACCCAAAAAAAAAAGAAAAAAAAAGAAAACATTATTTTCTAAAGTCGATATTAAAAATAAAGCACTTTCAACCTATTTTATATCGTCGATACAAATGCAAAGTAACGAATGTGAAAAGTTGTTGGTACCTCATAGCTGACTTTATATATATTTTATTCTATGATATATTTTAATTAGACTTAATGCGGATTCGTTACTTTGACATATATATATATATATATATATATATATATATATATATATATATATATATATATACATATACATATATATATTACTTTTATAACTATAATGTTACTAAGGTAGAGTCATACATTTCAATTCATCTTATTTTTTGCCCTTTCTACTCAATCTAGTTTAACCTTTACATCTGTTTCACCTAGTTACAGCTCCAGATAGACTGAGTAATGACGGATTAATGATGTAGCGCTCCCTACACCATCATTACTAATGACAGTATCCCCTCCACTTTCAGTAATGATGAAGCCGAGATCAGAAAATCCGGATTCACATCATTACTGTTCGTCATTCCAACTCTGTCCACCTTACACTATCATTATTACTGTCATTTTGATAAGGTAATGTCATTATTACTGACCGTGTAGGGGCCGCTTTATGACGGAATTTTTGAAAAATTTCTTCAAATCTTTATCGATCCTACCTAGTAGACACCGATAATGACCCCCGTTCAAATTTATATATATATATATATATATATATATATATATATATATATATATAAATAGTGGCCAGAGTTTTTGTTTTTTCGTCACGAAACTTGGTATGTAGCATTCAATTAGCAAACGATTGAACGAGTTCGTTAACCACCAAAATCTGTCCACCGGATGGGGGGGTTTACCCCGAACCCAAAACACTAATTTGACCATGCCAGCCGTAATATTTGTTATATTTCAACGAAACTTGGTATTCGTAGTGGTAATCTAGAGAGAAAAGTGAGATGTAAAAATAAACTAAGTCGGTTCATTAGGAGGGGGTTTACTTCGGACCCACAATAGCAATTCGCCACTACCAGCCGTGATTTTTGTTATATTTCGACGAAACTCGGTATTCGTAGTGGTAATCTACAGGTAAAAATAAACTAAATCGGTTCATTAGGAGAGGGGGTTTACTCCGGACCCGAATTACTGATATACTCATACCGGTCGTAATTTCTGCTGTATTGTAACGAAACGCGGTATACATCGTGGGTAACTCATGGGTTAAGAAATGAGCTAAATCGGTCAATCGGAAAGAGGGGGTTACTTTGTAATATATTTCAATAGAATTAGGTTCGCATGGCCGCCGCAATGAGCGCTTTCTACAACTAGAGGGACTGTATCCTGTTCCTGCGTCAGATCAAAATACGAAAATATGAAGTTTTTTGTATTTATTAAGTAGTGTAGTAGTTACCATGTGTAAACATAACTCTGGAAGCAAATTAATTACAAAATTAATAATTGAAAAAATACTCATTACAAAATTAAAAGAGAACTATTCATGTTTTTATTTTATTTATGTTGGATATTTTAAGCAACTTGTTCTGGAAAGCAGTCTACACTACCCAAATTCTGAGGAAAGTGCTTAGTTATGCAGCTTCTGCGTGACGGACGTTTTTTCCTCTATATTCAGCTAAAGAGAGACCGGTTTTCAGGAACATTCGAAACAAAATATGAATATTGGTTGAGTAAAAACATTAAAATTCCCGACGACGTTTTTGAAATCTGCAAACGAGATATTAATCAACCAGGTCCTTCACGTGGAAGACCGCTAGTAAGTATCGTGGAAGCATAATAACGAATGTCTCTGGCTATAAACACCTAATAGATCTCGACAAGGATATTATAAAATACATTATTTCGTTACATTTACTGAGCCTTAAAGATACCTAGATAATGCCAAATTCTATAGAATAAACTTTTTTTAATATTATAAAATAGTTTCTATAAATGCAACAAAATTCTTTTCAGCCGTAAGACCCAGTGATGTTATACATATGCCTTTAAAGAAACCAAATTTTTATAATGGAAACCTTCTTATCAAATGAATGGTCTCTTTGTGCCCTTACATAATTTAATAATGAACTTATTACACTGGGAATTGTATACTGGCGCCCAGAAAATGAATCATTATTTGGACTAAATTTTAAATATTTTTCATGATATGATGTTTCTTTGTTTGGGGCATTTACGAATTATACTCGGCGCCGAATGGAATGCACGCTTCGGAGAGTTAAATTCATTAGAGAATTTAACATTTCAGCAATGTTCTCTTACGGAGAGAGATCTTTAGATACAATTCACAATAGACGAAGTGAAGTATTAGTAGAGGTCATGGAGGATTTAGGTATTGTAGATCTCCACCTGCCTAATATACTTATGGAGGGTCCAATCATTGAGTTAGTAGACAGTGGAGGGAGTGTTATCTATCTTCAAATGCTGAAAAAGTGTAGGTATAAATTGGCCATTTTAATGTTACCAGTGACGCGCAAAAATTTGAATATGATTCTTAACAAATGATGAACTTAAATGAATATATATCACATTCGTATTGATTTTTACATATATATATATATATATATATATATATATATATATCTCATTGGTTATTTTACAATCGTATTCAAAAATTACAATTTTGTGCGTCACTAGTCACACAAAAATGGCCGATTTTTAGGCTTGAACCTATTTCGTTTATCCTTCCTCCACTCACTACTAGCTCAATGGATGCAATGAATTTAGAACTATCAGTTTGGGTGTCGGCGAATACTATCGATCTGATATCTGATTTTAAAGTATTATTTACAGGAAGCTCGACTGAACGAATGCCAAAACAAATGAAACACTTGTAACAAATATTGATTTGTGAAAGCTGCTCTCTGATGCATCACGACACTTTTTTTGCTCTAAGTCTCAGATTTTTTAAATGAATTTGTTTCCTCGGGGTTGTCCAGAAGAGAATAGCTTCAAAAGCAACAACATCTAACAGGGAAATGAATTTTTATCAATGAACTCCGACACGCGATACTAGTAAAATATATATGAATAAGTTATGTGTTGGTTAAATGTCATGGTGTCACTCTTCCAGTCAATGTTAACTCCTTGAAAAATATATTAGTAGAAGTTACGGCGCTAATGGCCAAGATTTATGTCGATGCGCCGTAAAAAAAAAAATTAGTAGAAGTAGGTGCAAGAAAGGTAGCTCGGATGTCCACTGAACATTATTGTGAGCGGCATTAATGTTTTGATAGGAGGACAAACAAAATTTATAAAGTGACCAAACAGTTGTAGCAGCCGCACTTAATTTGAAGCACAATAACCTTCCACTGCACTGTCAAAACTCGCTCGCCGAGCTCTCGGCAAATATATTTTATTTAAGCCACTGCCTGCTACTCACTAATTAGTAAATTAATGATTGATTACTTGCGCGAGTAATGTATTGCTAGATCATCAGATGTTGTGCAGTACCTCGTATTATAATAAAACAACCCGTGTGTGTTCCCCGAGATCAGTGCATTGTGGTGTGAATTGGACACGGAGACTTTTAATTTGATTTATATTTATTATTATCGTTTGGTTCGTATTATTTATTTTTTAATAAAGAAGAATACGTTTATCATTTTATTTATTTATCATCTTGCCTGACACACAGTGAAAGAAGCACTTGTGAATAATAGACACAGACCTATTAAGCTGTGAATTACAGACTTATTGTGCTCTTCCCTTAAGTCTGAGAGTTATAAATATTTATTTATTTTGTCTACATGCTTGCTTTCATGTTCAGTTTCTGAATTACTCAACATTCAAGGTTTGAATAAAAGACAAACTAACAGTAAAGGCTGGAGCCAGCTGAGTAAATAGCCTAAAACTTTATCGTTTTTCATTTTGCAAGAAAGTTTTTGGTCAAGTAAGATAGATAGTACTTACTGATCAGTTCAAAGTTAAACATTCCTCCCTAAAAAAGAACCTCCATCTCTTCAGTGATTCCACAACTGTAGGTGCTTTCTTCTAAATTGCGGGACGTACTTGTTCACACATAGTAAGTCTTTGTGGGAAGAATGCCACAGGCGGACTAGCCTGACTCAAAGTCGCTGCCAGGGCCACATCTGCCTTTACTATCATATTTTCAGTGTCGTCTATTGTTGTTACCGTCTGTGGGGTATCTGATTCATGGCTAGGGAGATAGAGTGGTCAGCACTATGCTCCGGCCGCCTGATATTCCCCTTTGCAGGCGCCCATTAATGCTGATTGAGGAGAGTTGCTTTCCTCAATCACACCTCAGCAGAAGCTTAGACGTTTCATATAATATCAATGTGTGTGTGTAAGTCTAATTGAACATGGCTAAATAATGGTAAACCTTGGCCAGAAGTAGTAACATATCACTTCAAAAATAAATTAAAAACTTCAGTGGGAGGAGGAAGTATGCTTCAGGAGTTCAGCTGAAATTATTGCACTGAATACTTTTCATAATACTCTAAGATAGGATTAAGATATTTGCAGAGAGTGATTTTTTTTATAAAAAATAAAATAATTTACAAGGGATTAAATATGAAAGATCATAATAAATTTATTTTAAAAGGATTTTAATGAAACTGGTATTGAAGGGACAAGGACAGTTTAAGATAAAGACCAAGGCAGTCAAATAGTACTACAATTAAAAATTTGAGATGAATTAGGTTGGGTGGCTATAAATTTATTCGAGTGAGTAACTGCAGGGTTATTAGAGCCAAAAATCTATTCATTTAAGTTCCATATTATTTTTTTTTGTTTGTTATAATTGACTTAGAAAGGATTCTAAAATAGTTGTGAAAAACACTGGTGTTGAAGGACCAAGGAGAATTTAAGGTGAAGAGCAGGACAGTCAAATAATACTACAATGCAACATGTACACACAATGCACATGAAAAATTCATTTCCACATGCGTATAGTGCTTATTTTATTAATTTATTCTTCTTTTTCATTTTATATATTCTCTCTTTGTAATAGTTTTTATTTATTCGTGAGCATTTTATATATACTGCTGTTTTAGGAGTTGGATCATTTTGTCTTTTGATTGCTGAAAATATTTTATCAGCTACGTTGCAAAGTATATTTAGTTGCCTAACCAATTATTCTTATTCCGCTAATTTCTATATTTATGACATGGTTAAAACTTGAGAGCATGGTTCACATAGAAGTGCAGGTTCTTTTGTAATAAGATGGCTATTTGTCATATGACTATGGCTTATTCGAATTCATATTGTTAACGCTTCCTTCCTTCGATTTCCTCTTTCTGCACTCCTCTAGAATGTTGTTGTGGTTTCAACTCTTTTGAGCATTCTTGTGAGAAATATGCTCATTCCACATTCTCTCAGTCGTTTCTGACCCTAAAATTCAACCAGTCTTCTTCTGGAATTGTTCGTAGATGCGCAACACAGGGGTGTCTTAAGTTCTATTGCCTGCTTTATCGGCAAACGGTTTGCGTCATGAGGTACCCACATACACAAAGACAAGGATGTCTCCTTATAGGTGGGGCAATGGGTTCTACGCCCACTCTCGCCCTGGAAGCACTCTTAGATATACCACCGTTACACTTGCATGTAGCTCGGATGGCTATGATTACAGTTCACAGGCTGACCTCTCTGAACGTGATTAGAACAACTCAGGCACAGGGAGAACATTCAAGAATCTTTAGGATTATTGGAAGTATCTCGGAATTGGGTATTCCATCGGATACAATCATCCCAGAATATGATTTCAAAAGAAGCTTCAGAGTCAACACTGGAGTGGAGCGTAAATCCATGGTGCCCACACCAGCGAACATACCCAATGGATTCAACGTCTATACAGATGGATCGAAGACCTCGGAGTGGACTAGCTCAGGAATAAGGTATAGGGGGTGCCAAGGGGGGGGGGCACCCGCATTGCCTTAGGGAGGGAGCCATCGGTCTTCCAGGCTGAGGGATATGCTATCCTTGTTGCTGCAGTTGAGTTGAGGGGAACACAATGCAGCCAGGAGAGGATTAATTTTCTAACGGACAGCCTAGCTGCCTGTAAAGCACTAAACAATCCAATGACTACATCAAAACTGGTCAGGGAGTGTAGAATGGAACTTAATGAACTGGCCAAAAATTGGAACTGTGTTGAGATCCACTGGATACCTGGGCACAGTGGAATCCCTGGCAATGAAAGAGCGGACCTACTTGCAGGAAGAGGTGCCGCTACAGCGCCAATAGGCCCTGCCCCCTTTTGTGGGGCACCACCGTCATTATTCAAACGGACAATTTACCAATGGCTACTTAAGAAGCAGCAAAACCTTTGGGAGAACCAGACTCTGAGGCACACCAAATGCTTTATTCAAAAGCCCTCTGGAGAACCCTGGAAGGAGCTGAAGCTCCTGAACAGAACAGAACTTCGAGAAGCAAATGGAATAATTACGGGGCATTGCAAACTGAATAAGCACCTTCATAGGATGAAGCTAGTCAACTCCCCCATCTGTAGATGGTGTGGAGCAGAAGAAGAGACACTGATACACATCATCCGTGACTGTGAACGGCTAGATCACATACGTTTTAGGTACTTTGGTGATACAAAGGATACCAATCTTGAACCAAGTGAAATATCCATTAGGAGACTTCTGGATTACTGGAAGGTAGTACTCTGAGGAGAGACAACGACGGGGTGCGCTCCCACTGAGGAGGACAACCCGGAAAGTATTGTATTGTACCCACATACACACTTTCCTCCCTATAGGGGTAGGAAGGAAACGCGCTAAAGCCGCATTATCGACCTTGAGGGCCCAGGTCAGACTATGCAGATGTATCTGTTTCGTTGCTATAGTACACCAGTTGGATGGTTTGTACCATGCTCAGGCTCCTTAATAATAATTAACAGGAGAAGAAGAACACTTAGTTAAAAATAACATAAGACTAACAAGAGGGATATCAAGTTAATTTGAAACAAAATACCATTTATTAATATTTAATTACATAAAATAGTGATATTTTCATCTTGATGCTCGGCACTAAGTCTATAAATATTTCTTCGTGCTCTTCATGTTTTCACGCTACTTCATGAAAAAGAAAGTTTTTGTCCTTACTTCTCACTAGGCTTCTCATCTCCACCAAATTTAGTACCCTGCAGTTTCTTGTCTTCTACTTCTTCCAGATTTTCGTTTAGGTTGATTTGGACTATTCAATTTTCCTGTAGTTCATTTTCATATCCTCTTTCATCGATTAATTATTGCAGATCAATAACATCTAAAAATAGCCTCATATTTTGGCTTATTGTGTTAGAAGAAAACAATGGGTTTCAGTTCTTCAGACACGGATCAACCACCAGAATATTTTCAGAATACCAGCTGTCCAGAAAAAAATAACTAACAAAATATTCCTCAATAATGCTCGACACTAAGGCTATAAATATTTTATGTTTGCATTCTCAGTATTTCATGTAACAGAAAGTTCATTTCCTTATTTTCCACTAGGATTCTAATGTCCACCAAATTTAATACCCTGCAATTTCTCATCTTCTACTCACTCCTGATTTTAGTTTATGTTGATTCGGAATGTTAAATTTGCATACAGTCCATATTCATATGCTCTTTGTTCCAGTAATTCATAAATCGCTTTGCGATAAAAGGCTGTTCCTCGGTAATCAACTGGGGGCTTTGTCAATTTTTTCACTTTACTTTCTTTAAGCACTCTTATGTTATGGAAACCGAACAAGTAAACATGGTAATAAACACTCATTTCATCATCTTCAAATCGCCCCTCAATGAAGTAAATTTTTCCTGGCCAAGGGGGCAAGTCAGGAAGTTTAGCATAAATGTAATCTCCAGTGACTAGTCCCAACATTTCTGAAAAAAGAAATGGAAATTTTTGCATTAATAGGGAAAAATAATTAATTTTATTGCAGCAATGTGAATAAAAACAAATGTTATAGTAAGTCTACGAGGCTGGCTCAGTCCCAGTTTAAAAATTACCTTTTGTATTGTGGTTATTCAAGCTTTTTCTATTAATTATAAAATGTCTACATTATTATATGTAACTATAACAGAGACTCATATGATACAAATGGCATGGCTAAATATTTGTTGCAAGTACTGACAGAAAATAAACCCCCCAAAACAGAAATTGAATCCATATACATCCATATTGAAACAATCCTGCCAACGATAAGTTTGATAAAGAAGTAACCACATTCATTTACTCCATTTTATTTTCTTAGATTATATATACATAAATATATATATATATATATATATATATATATATATATATATATATATATACATATATATAATAATAATAATATTTCATTTGTGATTGAACAATTTCTTACAAATATGGTCGGGGTATATATACACAATAAATGGAATCTGAATTGGAGTAGACTCATGCAAAACAAAAAATTAAAATATTCTTTTCTAGTATAAATTAATCAACTACTGATCAATCGGTTCAGCCACTATACGTGATGGTTGCCTCTTTTCTTCATTAGATTCTCTAAGTAAATCATATATATATATATATATATATATATATATATATATATATATATATATATATATATATATGCAAGCATTAATTTTGTCAAGGCACACAGTAGGAGGCTACTTAATTTTAAAGGCTTGGAGAATTTAAGATGAAGAGCAGGACAGTCAAATAATACTACAATTCAACTGTTTAGGTTAAGTATGTAGGGTAGGAAGTAAATTTATTTGTGCGAGAAACTGCAAGGGTATTAGGCCCTAGAATATATTTATTTCTGTTAATTAGTTTCCTATACTTATCCCAACACAATGCACATGTAAAATACATTTCCGCTTGCATATAGAGCATATTTTATTTATTTATTGTACTTTCATATTCTTTATCTTTTTTCTTTATGCTATTTTTTATGTATTCATGTTCATTTATAGCATTTTATATATACTGCAGAGTTTTGGGAGTTGGATCATTTTGCGGTATATTCTGGTATACATTCTGAGGTATATTTAGTTTCCTGAACAATCTTTCCTGTTCTGGACATTTCGCTGTTATATGTCATATGATTAAAACTTGAGAGCATGGTTTACATAGAGGTGGACTTTTTTTTTAATAAGGTGGCTATGTGCCATTGTATGACTAGGGCCTATACAAACTCGTGTTGTTACTCCTTCCTCCCTTCGATTTACTCTTTCTGCACTCCTCCGCAACATTGTTGTGGTTTAAACTCTTTTGCTTGTTTGAGGTTATTATTAATGTATCAATGAATTTCTTAAAAGAAGTCTTGACGAATTTGTAATACATAACACCATGCACGTAAATAACTCAATAATAATTTAAATATATTTTAGTTCCACGAATGCTTTGTTATTATTGTAGACAAGTTGCTCTCAATATGTAGATCAGAATGTATAACAATGAATTTTTTTTTATTTTTTTTTTTTTTAAGTAATTATAAAAAATCATAGGGAACAAAAACATGAATAGTATTTTTAAATTTATTAAGGTTTGACTACGCTCATAAACACATATAAATACTATTTAATACTGATAAGTTGAATCAATGAAGTGCATAGCTTGTAGTTTAAGGTTATATGAATACTTATAATTAAACATTGATTGAGGATGACAGACTTACCAGTAGAGCAATCTTTTTTTAAAAAGGGAAATGTAGTAGTTTAAGAAGGTGTTGCTTTAAATTATCAAAATTAAACTTGGAAATTTGTTAGGAATAAGGCTCCAGTTGATGTGTTTAGAAGGACTATTCAAGATGAACTGCCCTGTAGGCCAAGATTGTAATGATCCAATGTTTGAGGTTAGCAAGAAGTTTAAATATACTGCAATCTATGAAATAATTATTTATTTCTATTTTTTTTCTATTTCGCTTCTTTTTTTTTTTCAGGATATAGTTAAAGACAATTTTATTTTTACACTCTCAAATTTGAGTATATATCAGTTAAAGGCAAGCCTATGACTCAAGGAAGCAGCGTTTTCCCGCTAAAATTTGAATATCAGCATAAATTAACGAAAAATCAATTGTAACATGCAAAGCAAATCATGATCACGTTGCAAACCCAGATTGGTAGAGGATCTTAGCATTTATTTGTATAAGACATTACACTATTTGGGAAGAGTTCACGTTTTAGAAAGATCCGTTGAGTAAAATGAAAAATTTTGGTTTGTAGTGTATTTTGGGCGTTCATGCTGCAGAAGTTGGTGTGTGAAGTTATCAAGTGCTCTTAAGTGACGTGAAACATAATTGTTTAAATAAAACGCGAAAGGTAAAATAATTCCTTTAAGTCATTTGTTTGCATGATAATACGTGCTGTGTGTACTGTGGCATAAGTGACTTTTTAGGCCATGCACACTTGCGCATTCCGATAGGGTCGCAAACCCGAGAAAACATAACGACACTATTCTAGTGTCTCGAAGAAATTAAATTTGCATCTCAGATTTTTATTTAATTGAATAAAGTATAATGAGAATATGTCGAATAACCCCGTCATAGAAACATAGACCAAGAAAATGATGGCCAAAAAACGTAGTTGAAGAGGATAATTTTTTTTTTTTTTGTCAATGCTTTGGTAGTAGCACTTCTTCTGGATGCTCTAGCATAGTGCCATTTTATACCATATTTCTTACATTCAGCATCCCATGCAAAATCAAAGAGATTTGAGTGAATGAAATTTTCGTATGTGAACCGATATAATAAATACAACTAAGGTTAGGATTAGGCTTTTATTCAATGACAAGGTTATTAAGTATTTTAAGAGAAAAGTTCAATATAGGTTATAGTGAGGAAATCAAGGTTAGGTCCACTATAGTGTTCATATCCTCTCCAGACTCTGTCCAGTGTTCTTTTCACTGGACATGTCTTGAGCGTAATATGTGTCTCTATGAATATGCCTAGACCTAAACTTAGTTTTAGTGTTGTACCTGGCCAGGGAAAAAAATATAACTCTCACAATAATGCTACAATTTTAAATGGGGATAGTTAAGGTGGTGAACTTTTAACTGACCAGTGTTGATCTGAGCTCAAACAGAATAATTCTTGAAGACAACAAAGATGTTTATGGTAATCATAGAGAGTTTGTTCAGAATCCACTAATATTTCATTATATTGATGATAATTATTTGGTATATATATCTGCAGAATCTGTAACCAGATCGTTCAGACATTGTATAATTCATTTTGTAAGAAAGGAAATAAATAAAATTCAAAGTATATTCAGTATTCTCTTAAAATATTCTTAGGTCTCAGAAAAGGCCGGCACCCTTTGTCATTTTTTTTTTCTTAACAATCCGTCCAATCTTCATTTACCAAACATAGAATGTACACTATATTTTCAAATGATAATATTGCAGGATGCTCAATGGTTCCTCATTTTTTTACCCAACTTCAAAGGATAATGAATTTCTGAAAGGTCAGAGTTTAGCAGAAGTTCAGGACTTGTTACAAGGAGACAAGGGAAAATTATTACACAAAACAATGTAATTATGTGTAACATTTTTTTTATTATTATTTACGGCGTACCAACATCTGGGTCATTAGTTCCAAGTGTAAAATTGTTTGACATTAATTTATATACTCTTGTAATATTTTATTTTATTCATTTTTAAAAAGTCAATAAGCATTTTAAAATTAACTTTTTTTCTGCAATATTTAATTATCTACGATGTGCCTAAGTGCTAAATTATTTAATGAATCAGAATCTGTACCATAACAGGCCACAAAGACCAAGATAAAGAAGAGGTATCTGATTCGTGAGTATATGGAATGACGTTATGGCACTATCCCTAGGGAGATAGTGTGGTTAGTACTATGGCCTATTTTCCCCTTTGCAGTTAAGCATAAATAAGTTAATTAAAGGCTGAGTGTGCCTCTCTCTCTCTCTCTCTCTCTCTCTCTCTCTCTCTCTCTCTCTCTCTATATATATATATATATATATATATATATATATATATATATATATATATATATACATATAAATATATATATATATATACATATATATATACATATAAATATATATATATATATATATATATATTAATTGAGATTGCAGGGTCTGGATGATGGCGGTTTATCCTAAGTGGTCAAGGCCTGTCTTATTAAGAATCTCCAATTTTTCTGAATTTAAGTAAATATTACTTAAATTAAAAACTCAAGAGGTATCAGAAATGATTTTCTACATCCCAAAAAATACAAAACACATTCTAAAAAATATTTCAGTGTTTAGAAATATTCTTGATTTATAAGCAATGAAAAACATCAAGATTTCAAGTGTAAGAGGATGAAATTAACATGTAAAAAAAAAAAAACGTCAACTCCTTAATTTGAAGAAGGTGAGAATCCTGGAGCATTTCGGATTAAGCCTAATATTACTTTTTTTATTATGGATGTATTGGTAACATAATTTGCATTCCTCTCAAATCTGGTATGAAATCTGAATAGCGTCATATGATATAATCATACAATATTGTTCTTGAAGTTTGATATACATTTTCCAAGAATGACTAGTCATGAGTTTTTATGTCTAACCAGTGTTATCTAGAAAAGAAAATAAGCATCTGATTACTCATCAACTTTCTAATCCAAGAATGAATTGCTGACTCATACATTTTATCTAATATTTTCAATCTACGTACCAATGTATATAGATATAATTCAACCATTTGAAATGTAAAGGTGCACTTGTAACTATATTTACAAACCATTTAAAAATGTATTTGTGTTTATCATAAATAAATAAATTATTTTATTCTTTATTTACTTAAACTGATATCCCATGTTATCTAACGTTCAAATAAATTTAAAAATTTGGAGGACTGGAGTTGAAAATAACTAATTAATATTTAAAATTGTTGCTATGTAAAGTTTTATTTATCAACTAATTCTAGTCTAAAGTAGTAGTTATTTTTATTTGCTTTGGGAGGACAGTTATTTTTAAATCTAGCTTATAAGCTTAAATCTTATATATCAATATATTGTGTCAATATATCTGAATGGATTATTTGACTTATTGAATATTATTTATTAGTATTATTGACCAAGGCAGTTGGTATACCCGAAATACGAAAAATAATATTAAAAGGTATTAGTCTGGCCACAGTTATCTGATCTTTAGAGAGTCATTTGCTCTTTTTGGCAGGAGATCTGCCATAAGATGTTGTCATAGGAAATAGAATTTCATTAAAAATTAATAGTATAGGCGAATTATAGGGGCATTGATATAATACATTATATCATGGCATCCCAAAGTCATAGTTCATTTTTTTGTCGGATTTCAGCAATACCTTAGTTTTTAGTTCCCATATGACCAGCATGTAACAGTATCATAACACAGGCACACAAAATAAAAAAAGTGGTCAGTTCCAAAGACACTATACATATATTGTTATGTATTTCAACAGTTAATAAGTTCTGGGGGTCGCTGACTTTGAATCCAGAGTTAGGTTGAAGGGATAGCACTACATATGTGTATGTAGGGATAAACCTTTCTACATGGCTCTCCCGTATTATGTATGTGCAATATAAAATACAGGACTTGCTACTTCATCCAGTCTTAATACTGGATGAAATGCCTAAGTCCTGTAACATCGGCGTAGGGATCTTGGCATACCCACCGCCCGGTCTTAGACCGCAGTAGCCATCCACCCTCCAGTTTGGAGGAACAAAAACACTGACGCTCACACAGTACACATATACAGCACACTACACACACCCCACATCTACAGACAAAGGTCACCTACAGTACACACCCTAGGGTCACCTCCCCTAGGTAGTCATACACCCAAGTCAAGGTGGAGGGAGCTCGTGCTGAGGACTGAATGGTACAGGGTGGTTAAACATATGCATGTATGCAGCCTTTCCGTGTCATGCGGGGCTCTACCACGGATGACCTATAATTCCCTAACTACTCGTGGGAACAAAATTAGTTCGAAATCACTCTCAGATCCTGAGGTTAACTCAGACCACCTCGAACCCGAAAGGGATATTGAGTCAATATACAAAATTTATTTTTGTTTGTTATTTATACAAATCCACACCTTTTGACCACTTTTGATCAAACTTGGAACACAGGTATATTTTGATAGGGGGATTGTCATAGGCTAAGTCAAGAACGTCTACCAGTTGTATGTCTGTATGATTGTTCCTTATACAAATCCACACCGTTTGACCGATTTTGACCAAACTTGGCGCACATGTACGTCGTGATCCGGAGGTGTTACAGGCTTGGTAAAAATTGTCTAGGACTCACAGTTCGGAGGTCACAGGTTCGAAACTGTGAACCCAAACAGTTACAGATTTGTGTTATTAGATTTTAATATTACTTGCTAGGTTCGTAATTTATTGTTGCTGTTCTAGATGCAGAAAGTAGGGTAGCATGGCACGCCGGGTAACGGCTAGTTTAATGAATAATTAATTATTTTTTCTTCTTCATTCATTATTTCTATTCATTTAAAATAATGTGTACTTTTAATATAAAATAATAATAATTAATTTTAAAATAAAATATTATTTTTAATAGCAAGTAATTAGTATATTGTAAAAATTAAAGATGCCTGGTTGATAATAATTTTTAAATAATGACGGAAATTCATAATGGCTAATAATGAAATAAATTCAGGATGTTGGAGGTTATATTGAATTAAGGAACTCTTATTTTTCTTACAGGACAAACTTTCACATTCATTATTTCATTTACATAAAGGAAATCTTTAAAAAATATGTTTTGGGTACAATACTGGTCAAAAAAGAAAAATTTATCTACTTTTCCATCAACCCAAATATCACAAATTATTTTTTAAACTCATAATAATAAATTGATGAGTATAATGTTCAATATACAAACACATAATTCAAGTTATAAAAAGTGAACTTTTACTTGTAACAGTAAAAAAGAATATTCCAATGATTGCTGCCATGAAAATTGAATGTTAATGATAGGCTTATAATAGCCATTATTTAAAAAAAATTATAATGCCTAATTTGTTTTACTATCACACGGGAACTAATTATTCAAATAAGATTTCAGGAGCACTCTCTTTTCAAAATGTTCATCACTGAGCTCATGTGCTTTGGGAGTATTTGTCTTGCTAGTGAATGAAAACTGTCTTTCAACTGGCGCAGATGTCGCCAGAGGCGTGTTAAATTTGATAAACACATTTTTTATATATTTAAAATTATTTAACATACTCTTTTTTTTTTTTTTTTTCTTTTGGTGCATCTACTGCTGAGGTTATTAGCACCATCTTCATTGTTTTCTGTTTGGACAGGTTAGGAGTCCTTAAATGTAGATTTGACTTATACTATTATTATATTATATACATATTTACAAAATTGGTTGCATCCTTTTTAACAAATGTTAGATCAACCATTAAAAGTTATTACATCTAAACAAGTAATATTTACAAGCACACCATCACACACACACACACAAAAAAAAAAAAAAAAAAAAAAAAAAAAAAAAAAAAAAAAAAAAAAAAAAAAAAAAAAGAAAAAAAAAATGCACACACACGCATTCCTCACGCTCAGTAAATAAATTACATTCATTCCTAAAAACATATAAATCAACGAAATAAACTGTGTACACAAATTGTCAAAATACTATAACGTTGTTTTTTCCCCCTCATACTTGGCTGAAAACTTTAATGTCCTTTAAATAATCTATCAACCGCCGCCGTCAATAAATATTCCACATCCGGTTCCTGTATTAGTTTTCGAGCCATCTGTGAAAATAATTAGGTGTTCTGGGAAGTTACCAACAACTTCGTTATACATACCCTTGTATATTATGGGTGCAGTGTTGGATTTGCTGAACCGTGTAAGTGAGAGGTCTATGTTTATGTCTGGGAGAACCCATGGAGCTACGACTGGAAGCCGAGTCTCCAGTAGGTTACCCCAGGAGCCACCATATGACTGAATTAATCCATTTGCTCTCACTGC
The DNA here is from genome assembly GCA_946811695.1 of Gonocerus acuteangulatus. Classification (NCBI taxonomy): domain Eukaryota; kingdom Metazoa; phylum Arthropoda; class Insecta; order Hemiptera; family Coreidae; genus Gonocerus; species Gonocerus acuteangulatus. The sequence goes on from OX328132.1 coordinate 59,699,408, forward strand.
CAACGGTCGAGTAATTGTGCGTCTATGTCGGTAGATATCTAATTCGGCACTGTCCGTTATAATTTTATGAAGAAAATGCCTACTATTTGCTCGTAGTGAGTTCACATATGATAGTCATTAGCGCTCGCCTATAGTTTGGAGGAAGATGTCCGGCCTCGATGTAGATGGAATCTAATGGGCTGGTGCGGAATGCACCAATCGCAACCCGCAGCCCCGCGCTGTAGAGCCTCTCTAGCTCTTAAAATACTCTTATTCCTGATTTTAAAAAAATGCAACCCTGGACTTCTGCTTTCGTAAAAGAATCGTCGCTTGTTACGGTAGCGACATTTCCAAAATCAAGAAAAATCATTAACTTTAGATAGGCGAGCCGTAGGTGTCACCTCCGTTAGTGCATTTAACTCTTCTAAAACTTTTTATTTGAAAAATCCAATAATTTCGTTAAGTTTGAATTCCACATGGATATTACTCAACGTAAATGATATTCTATCATGTGAATGGAAATTTCGAAACGGGCGGCAAGCAAGGGCAACTGACTGTCTTTTAAAATTGTTGTCTATCCAGTGAGCAGTCACGCCAAAAAAACGTCTGCGTTTTGCAGACCAGATATCTGCAGTAGTACACACATACTTACACTTTCGTTTTACGGACACTATTTTGACGTAGCCTAAGATATTCCCCATATCAACACCTACCTGTGCCCCAAGTTTGGTCAAAATCGGACGACCGGTGTGGATTTTTATAAGGAACAAATATACAGACAGACAGCTGGTAGACGTTTTTGAATTAGCCCACGACACTTCCCCGATCAAGATCTACCTGTGTGCCGAGGCAGAAACGTAATTTTTATATATATAGATAAAAAAAAAATCAGTCAACTGAATGAATTCTTATTCAATAAAAATTTATTGAATAATGATCTAACCCTCTTAGTCATAGAATAAAAAAAAATCAGTATATGAATAACGTGATCAATGAATAAATTATTATTCAATAAAAATTTATTTGAATGATCATTGAATAAAACATTTATTGAATAATGCCCAACTCTGATCCACAGCCCGGGTGAAACCTGTTGCTGTCCTCAGGGAGGTGTACTTTCGCCTTTACTATGGAGTCCAGGGCCGCCACATGGGGGGGGGGCAGCCGGATACTATTGTCCCGGGCCCGGGCCGGGCCTCCCTAATTGGGAAAAATGTATAGGTTATGAGCTTGTAAAAAGAATGGGGTTTAGAAATATAGATGGGCTTAGCCTATATTTATTTGAATTAGATCTATATTTTTTATTTATTTATTTAAATTTTAACGTCCATTTATTATTAACTAGGAATTTTAGGACGGGTTATCTATAGGTTACCACCCTTTTCTAGCCAGGATAGGGGTGATGCCTTTTCTTTTTTCTAAAGAAAAGCCTCCACCCCTAGTGGGAATCGAACCCACGACCTTTGGCACGGAGTGTTAAGTGCTCACGCCTTAACCCTCACGGCCACCGGGTCTCCTCTATATTTTTTTAATGTACATAAACGACGAAACAAGTGCAGTGCCAGAATAGTATATTTCATTAGGAGTTTTAATAAAACTACAAGTACCGAAAGTGACCTTTGCTGCACCGATTGTCGGCTTTTATTCTCATTTCGCTCAAAACTCAAGATAGAAATAATTTTAAAATGTCCAAAGTCCTATAGCAAAGTACTAGAATGGTGAGTTTGGCTCTGAGAAATGGGGGGCCCGGCTCTGAGAAGTGGGGACCCGTGATCTGGTCCTGGGCCCGGGTGATTTCAGACGTGGCGGCCCTGATGGAGTCTAGTGATAGGCTCCTTACTGGGCGATCTACAAGGTCATGGTTTCTATGGGCAGGCCTACGCTGACGACGTAGTGATCCTGAACAGTGGTAAATTTCTGAATGTCATATCAGAGTTACTTGGCGCAGCACTGCTTAGATCTACATAGTGGTGTGATACAAGAGGACTTAAAATCAATCCATCCAAAATGGCGATAGTCCCCTTCACGAACAAGAGAAAACTTGATGGACTCCTAGAACCAATATATACTACAAAATTTTGTTCAACAATGCACACCGATGAGATTAAACAGACCCCGGATTCAAAGTTAGCGACCCACAGAACTTATTAATGCAGTAGTCTAGTTCTATGAAGCCCCATAATTGTGTTTTAGCGCGGTTCCTCCCTCCCTTCATAGGGAGGAACAATCCGGAAGTGCCGACTAGAAAATTTTGCGTTTCAGAACCCCTAGAGACCGAAAATAACGGTGGTTCAAATTTGTATATATATATATATATATATATATATATATATATTTGTCTGTTCGCTCATTTCCGGCCCCCCTATGAAATTTGGTACAAAAATCTTTCGTCTAATTTGAAAGGTCAAGTTCGTTAACCAGCAGAATCCGCCCACCGGAACCTGGTTTTCGGAGCGAATGTCGCGCGAAAAAAATCTTTCCGCTTACTTCATACGCTTGCAAGTACTCGTTTTATAGGCTTCTTGGCCAAGGAAAACGAATGAAACCATTTTCAAGGCGATAGCTTTAACCGTTTTCGAGAAAATTGGAAAAATAGTTGTTGAATACCGTTTTTGGTTCGGGTACTTAGAATCATGGGATTCAGTTGAAACATTTTCTGCATATTCAACTTTCATCAAAACTAATATGTTGAAATTTTGGTTTCGTTTGGAGTTAAGGATGGGTTAGAATAAAATATTTTATTAACAGACATGAAAAGTTTTGGTAACTTTGTAAATTTTCCTTAATATCTCTAAAACGGTTGAGAATCTTGGGAAGCGGAATTTTACCATTCAAAAGCTTACTAAATTCTCTACAAAAAAGATTCTAAAGAAAGTTTTGATTAGGCATTGTCAATCGGAGAAAGAAGTGCTTAAAACTTCAAATGTGTTTGTTTTGTTCTTTTGACCGGGGTTTCGTAGTTGTTTAGCTCACATTTTAATGGGTTGTTGTTTTTTTTAATTGCATTTATTTATAGAATTAGTATTACTGTAGAAGAAATCAAGAAAATTAGAAACATTTTGATATTTGAAATAACTATTTGTAGTAGTGGGGTTGGCCAACCAATGGTGGGTGCATTCCAGGTATAAGGGTACGCTGCCCCTTGGTTTACGGGGGAAAGGTTGAACCGAAATAATAACGGTTTCTACTTCAATCTTCCCGAATGACACTAGGGATAAAAACTGAACCGCGCTAAGATGACGCAGTTCCTCCGAGTCGGACTTTTTTTTGCATTTTGAATAGGAACATATGAGACCTTGAGGACTATAATGGAAAAAATAAAATAAAATATATATGTGAATGTTAAATTTTCCGTTCTTTCAGAATCTATAGTCAAAAATTCGTTGTTTGCAAAATAAACATATTTGTCGTTGAAATGACCTTGATTTTGTGCCAATGGGGTGAAACAAATTAAATGGGGTGAAATTAATTATTATTGTTATAATTATTTATTATATCTAATGACCTCAATTACATTATTATCGAGCAATGAATTGATTCAAGAATGTGTAACTCTTAGCACTCTTTAGATATTACCCTAATCTCTATCTCTAGTTATTAAGGATTTTAACCCCATGCTTGCTATTCAAACGATGAGGAGGGAGTGACGGCCGGTGGCTAAAAATTGTGCAGGCTGATGCTTCCCCAAGTGCTAGCTAATATGAAGCCTATTCTCCTCCCTCCGTGGGCGTCTTTGGTTTTATACAGGACTATACTCAGACTAACCTGCCGGGTGGACTGCTCTTATTTTAGCATAAATATGCTATTGCAATAACTAAACTGAAAAAAAGTTACATAAAACGTTACAAAAAAGTGTCTGCTATAGTTCGTGCTGGCGTGGTGGCCATGTATGAAAAAGTCCGACTCGCAAGAACTGTATCATCTTAGCGCGGTTCCATTCATATCCCTAGTGTAATTTTGTATACTTAGACTAGAAACAGTTATTACTTTGTTTAGATCATTCTTAATGTAAACACATATTCCAAAGAAAAGCAAGATTGTCGGCAAGGCACAAGAAACTATTCTAAGTGGAAATTACTCTTTCCGCCGTCCCAAGTTTCGCTCTACGAAGACTCTACTACGAATATGTTTCTAATTTACTTAGCTTGCTTTACTAACACATCCATTTTAGTGTTAAATGTAATTAAAAACACTAAACTACTCATTTTACTGTTAAATGCAATTAAACAAAATAAAATTGTACAAGAAAATGAGAAAGTAGTGTTATTTTTTAATGTACTACGCCACATACAACCACAAAATAGAATTATATTTCTACTATAGCATTTGGCTGCACGACTTCCTACAGGTAAAATATCTGTCAGTTCTCCTATGCGTCTTGATTTATGAAGTGCAATAAAAGCCTACCTGAAGCCTGCCTAGTACCTCGACTCGGGCACATCTCTGACTACACGGAGAATGTTTAAATTTCCAGCAGATTCTCATCCATAGTGTCATTTGGATAGCTTAAAAATTTTTTTAATTTCATGAAAATTGTTAACAACCACAGGTTAGAAGCGGAAATTCCTCAATCTAAAGCAAGACTCTCAAAGTCAATTCAAAATACAAACACGCTTCTCAATTACTTGTCATGTTTTACTTAAAAAAATGCAATCAAAATAACAGCAAGCAATTAAAAAGGCAAACCGAGAAAAAACAAAAACAAAAAAAAAACAATTAAAAACGAAGTTAAACAGAAACAAAAAAAAGAGGAGTAGATACAATTATTAGTTTGTTTTGATCTTTCGTGAAAATTATAAATATCTTTTCCATTTTCTTATCTTGTTTTACTCCAACTAGAAGCAATAATAACAAGAAATAAAAACAGACAAAAAGAACCGTTCAAATAAACGAAAGTTTTATGCACTTATTTCTCCGATTGACATCGCTTAATCAAAACTTTCTTCAGAATCTTTTTTAGTATGCTTTCTAATGGTAACCTTTTGCATATCCAGATTTTCAACCGTTTTCGAGATATTAATGAAAGTGGGGTCCCCGTGGTCTAGTGGCTAACGCGCTAGATTCATAAGCGGGAGATGGTGGGTTCGATCCCCACCGGCGACAGGAATTTTCTCATCTCAGGGCTCGCTGAGAAAATTCCTGGCTGCTCCCTGGATGTCGGCGCTAATGGCTAAGAATTGTCGATGCGCCGTATAAAAAAAAAAAAAAAAAAAAAAAGAATTATTGAAAGTATACGAAGGTCCCAAAACTTTTCATGTCTGTTAATAAAATATTTTATTCTAACCCTTCCTTATCTCCAAACGTAACTAAAATTTCAACATATTAGTTATGATAAAATTCGAACATGCAGAAAATGTTTCAACTGAATCCCATGATTTTAAGTACCCAAACCAAAAACGTTATTCAACAACTATTTTTCCAAATTTCTCAAATACGGTTAAAGCTATCGCCTTAAAAATGTTTTCATTCGTTTTCCTAGGCCAAGAAGCCCATAAAACGAGTACTTGCAAGCATATGAAGTAAGCGGAACGATTTTTTCGCGCGAGTTTCGTTACAAAAACCATGTTCCGGTGGGCGGATTGTGCTGGTTAACGAATTTGACCTTTTAGACGTAGAAAAAGATTTTTGTACCAAATTTCATCAAAATCGGACCATTATTGAGGCCAGGAAAGCGCGAACAGACAAATATATATATCTTTATATATAAAAATCACGTGTCTGTCTGTTTTTCTGTTTATTTATTTGTTCCTTATACAAATCTCCTAGGCAAGGTCAAAATAGTCAAATATTTGGTCAAAAGTTTTGTTCAAGAAAAATTGGCTACACTGGACTATTCAGATTGTGACGGCCATTTTGAATCGACTACTACTGGCCTCTGTCGGCTGTTAGATGAAGTGTTGTTGTGCTGGCCTCTGCCGGTATCATTATGAACTAGAACAAATTCACATCGTTTGACCGATTTGAAATTTGAACCACCGTTATTTTCGGTCTCTATGGGTTCTGAAACGCAAAATTTTCTAGTCGGCACTTCCGGATTGTTTCATGATATCAACCTTATAAGCGGGTTCCTCCCTATGAAGGGAGGGAGGAACCGCGCTAAAAAGAGGACTGTATGTTATACAGTACATTACATAGGTTTTTCGGGTGGAGCTAAAGCATATTTATGTTCCTGAATTTGAGCAGAAGGTTCTAAACGTTTTTTTACACAGGGAATATGTAAAAAATGTTTATGTGCAGAAATTTAAGATGCTAATTTCATTAATTATGAGTTCTGTAGAATGAACTAATTAATTATTATAACCAGTTTCTCGTTAATCTTATCCTGCAAGTTGCGAATAAAATTAATAAATAAACAGTTTCTGAACTAGCATTGTAATATTTACCAAAGTATTTTAGTTTTAAATTTATGTCAGGTTACAATTACCCTTGTCAGTATGGTTTCATCCTTTTTTTAGAATATTCATGGAGAACAGTTTCTCTCATCTTAATTTCACCCTTTTTATTATTTAATAATTGTTTATTTCCATTTTTTCACGCATTTTTTTTTCAGGATATAGTTAAAGACAATTGTGGTTTTACTCTCCCAAATATGAATATATATCAGTTAAAGGTAAGCCTATGACTCAAGGAAGCAGCGTTTTCCCGCTAAAATTTGATTTCAGCATAAATCAACGAAAAAGCGATTGCAACAAGCAAAGCAAATCATAACACGTTGCGAACCCAGATTGGAAGAGGATCTTAGCATTTATGTGTGTAAGACATTACACTATTTGGGAAGAGTTCACGTTTTAGAAAGATCCGTTGAGTAAAATGAAACATATTGGTTTGTAGTGTATTTTGGGCGTTGGTGTGTGAAGTTATCAAGTGCTCTTAAGTGACGTAAAACATAATTGTTTAAATAAAACGCGAAAGTTAAAATAATTCCTTTAAGTCATTTGTTTGCATGATAATACATGCTGTGTGTACAGTAGCAGAAGTGACTTTTCAGGCCATGCACACTTGCGCATTCCGATATGGTCACAGGGTGATTATTGATTATTTACAGTATTTACACTTTTTATATTTACATTATCTTACAAGGTTTGCTGACAATAGGTCTCTAGGCCATTTGCGCTTAAGGCGACGGTGAGGGTTACCGGGAATGGAGGATGAGGATAGATTATTGATTAGGGGATTGTCGTGACCAGGCAAACGGGAGTGGAAGTTGAGGTATCGGGTTTTGGATAGGGTTTGGACAAAGGGGATTTCTAGGTCGTTATGGATAGTTAAGTTTGAAACATAGAAAGGGGCATTGACTATTTTACGGAGTATTTTGGATTGGAGGGATTGGATTCTGAGGATATTGGATCGCTTGGCACACCCCCAAACTTCCAATCCATACGTCCAGGTAGGCTGAAGTATTGTAGTGTATATCCGTCTCTTGTTCTGTAAAGATAATTTGAATAATAATAATGATGAATAAGAATAATGATTTTTTTTTTTTTTAGATTTCCAATGAGGAGTTATTATGTTTTTTGAAAGACATACCGATAGAGCGTAGGGGTCAGCTGTGGTTCAAACTGGACGGTTGTCCAATTCACAACGCCCATATCATCCAAGATTGTATGTTAGCCCATTTTCCTCACCAATGGATTGGTCGTGACGGGCCTGTACATTGGCCTCCCCGGAGTCCTGAACTGGCACCCCTTGAGTTTTACGTGTGTGGAACTCTTAAGACATTAGTATATGCGAAGGCAGTAAATACAAGAGAAGCCCTTATCAGGCGGTATTCTTCTTATTTTTTATTACTTTTTTTTTTTTACCGAAACTTTTCACAAATACAAACAGAAATTCATATTTTGTAGATACATAACCTGTATCTATCCATCCATGCAAGGATGTCCCATTACTTTTCTTACGCGATGAAAATTTAACTTCACAAATTGGACTTAACCTCTCGTATAAGGGCAGCCTTAAGGTAGAGTGGGGGTAGAGAAGGATTAATAAAAAAAAAAAAGAATCCATTCAATGTCTCCCATTTGGGAAAACCCTCAGATCATGAATATGTATGTGTACATAAGTTAAAAAAAACAAAAAAAAAACAGTATAAATCTGTACAGACGCCCTCCTCCCTCCCTCTCTTTCCCCATGAACCTCCCACCCAAAAGTCGCGCTCCTCTCAACAGAAAACTCTTTTAAGACAGACACCCCCTCCAACCCTCAAAACCTTTGCAAACCTAGTTTTTAGAAGGCCGTAATTATCTGTGTGTCACAATTCGAAATAGGGGGAAAATACTAAACATACTCGATCGGTCACATCTTAATGTAACTAGTTTGTTTAAGAGGGAAAATTGAGATTTTTGGCTGAAAATCTATGTTTTTTACGTTCAAACTTCATTTACTCACATTTTTAGCTTGATTTTTTCATCTCCACACATTTGACTTGATTTTTCTCCTATTGAATTTACTCCAGTGTTTTTTTGTTTGTATTAGGAAGATTGCATATTTAATCTACTTTCCAACGGTATGCTCGCATTTGATGTTAGTTAAATAATTAGGGTAGTTATAGCCGTTGTAATGGAAAAAAATTCGAAGCCATAAAAAAATAATTTAAAAACCCAAAAAAGTGGGATTTCTAGCGGAGAAAACATAAAATGTTATAGAACATTTTTTGTTGCAAATTAATCGTAGAATTGAATCCTTGAGTTTTGTACAAGACCACACTATCTCCCTAGTGTGCCTCATGATGAATCAGATACCTCTATAGTATCTGCCCCTCAGGGCCGTCGTAGCCTGTTACGGGACTTATTTTTTTAGCATAAATATGCAGCAAAGATCACTTTCAGTACTTGCAGTTTTATTACGACTCGTAATGAAGTATACTATTCTGGGACTGCACTTGTTTTGTCCTTTATGTACATTAAAAAAATATAGATCCAATTCAAATAAATATAGGCTACGCCCGTCTATATTTATAAACCCCATTCTTTTTACAAGCTCATAACCTATACATTTTTTTCCAATTATCGAGGCCTGGCCCGGGCCCGGGACAACTGTACCTGGCTGTCCCCCCCCCCCATGTGGCGGCCCTGGTTGTAGTTCTCGTCGAGCGTTGTAGGGCTTCTACTCACCAATATTTGGGTCCCACAGCCTCCATATGAAACGGTTTGAGATATCAATATTTTTCATAGGGGCAAAGTTGTAGTTCTCATCGATATCTATAAAATGGTCTCGGAAATGAGAAAATAACACATCTAAGGGCTCAAATAGACCTTTGAAGGGGAGAGTTTTCTCTTTGCCTTAGTAATAATATTAATATATACCCATATTTTGCATTATATTTGTAAAATGTACTAATAAAACAAGGAAGAACCGTGCAAACGGGGTTTCGATGCGATGGTTCTCTGTGCAAATACGTTAAATTCCAAAAAAAAAAGGCACTTGAATTTATTTAAATATTATTTTTGCAAAGGTAGGGGTAATTCAGCATAGGAGAATGTGTTCATCACTCAACAAAAGGGTTCCCACTAGCGTAAATTAAAAAAGAAAATACATAAAATTGGAGCTTTAGGCATAAGGGGTGCCAAGATTACAGATGGAAGAAGTTGGTGTTTCTTTTGGACTGTTGACATAATATGCCTTGTGGGGGAAGAATAGAATTAATAAGAGGTGGTTGATAAGGTTAAGGATTAAGAGAGATCTCAACTCGTTATAATGCACCTCATTGGGCAGTTGAACGCCTCAGAGTGTGGATAGGCAGCACCGGTGGAATATCAATGTCTGGTGCGGACTCTTCGGGAGCATGTTATCAGTCCATATTTTAAACCCAGCAGCCCGTTTTTCCCTCGCCAGAAGCAAAGCCATTGAGGATGTTTTCCATTAGTGGTGGATAGGAAGATGTAAACCCCTGACCTGGCCACCTAGATCACCAGATTTTAAACCTTTGGATTTTGTTTATGGGGCTATTTGAAAGACTAGGTCAACTTAGAGGTGACCTTATTTATCAAAGCTTTAGAGTTACTTGTGATATAGTGAAAAGGACAATAACGTCTCGTAGAAGAAGACAGGAGTAATGTCTTGTTAATGGAGGAGGGATATTTGAAAAGTTGCCGTAAAGTAGGAGTTTAAGTTTTCACATTTTGTTCTTATTTAGAGAAATAGAAGTGTTTTTTTTTTCTTTTTTTTTTTTTAATGCTCAGCACATTCTCTTAAGCTGACTAACCCCTCCCTTAACAAAAATACTATTTAAATAAAGTGACTTTTTTTTTATTTTCAGATGAGGAATGATATGGAAATAAAAGCGTATTTTTACAGAGAACTACTTGACGCATCGAAACCCCATTGCCCGGTTCTTCCTTGTTTTGATAGTACATTTTAAAAATATAATGCAAATATGGGTAAAGAGAAAACCCTCCCCTTCAAAGGTCTATTTGAGCCCTTAGAAGTGTTATTTTCTCATATCCGTGGGTACCATTTTATAGATATCGATGAGAACTACAACTTTGCCCCTATGAAAAATATTGATATCTCAAACCGTTTCATATGGAGGCTGTGGGACCCAAATATTGGTGAGTAGAAGCCTTCTCGACCAATTGAGCATTGAGGTCCCCAGCTAAGACTTTGATACCATACTTTGGGCATTGATTTATTGTTCGGTCTCAGTTGCATCTTCTATAGGTGCATGCACATGCTATTGAATAATTTGTGAATACATCCTTAATTCGAATTATGTATATTTGGTGATTTATGGGCCTTAAAGTCCAAAATGAGTCGCCTGAATCTCCTTCTGGCAATAAATCCTGTCTCAAATACATGGATTTTAAAAATAGAAAGTCAACTTTTTATTTAAACAAACGCCATATGAACACAACAAAATAAAATCAACAACCCAAAACAATCAAACAGGTACATGATTTGTACAATTATAAAATTTTTGAATTAATTTACAACAATGTCTATCACAGTAAACAATTTAAATATTAAATCTAGTTCCAACAAGAGAGTCATCATAAATAATATGTCTAGAGGAGGGTATATCATTTTTAATTTCATACCTAAGTCGAAATAATTGGATATTTAATCATGACATTTTATTCCCACCTCCCTCAAGAATACATATATTTCCATCTCATTCCAAGAAATTATTTTTCCCTGTTCTGTGATTTTGAAGGAGACAGCTTTAATTAATTGAGCTATTTAGTTGACGCTCTAAGTCCACTTTTACAAAAATGATATGTCTTTTTTAGTATCTATACATGATTGGCTAGTCAAGAAAAATATTTCAGCTCCCCATGAAATCATTAACACTTTGAAAATTTGATTAGAAATAAGTCACTCCCAGGAAAATAAAACATTTTTCCGTTGACAGAGTGACTAAGTCCACTTGTATTATTATGATTTTTGTAATTAGGACTATTGAAGAAAACAAAGGTGGGACTTTCATTAATGCATTACATATATAAAATCTGTGGAAGTAATAGACCAGTGTTATGTTAATTGAAATTTGTTTTGAATTCAGGAATGTAAAGTTCATCTATTGATTCGAAATTCTTATGTTAGTGGCCACAGTTACTTATCAAATGATGCTGTCTTTGGTATTATTGAATAGAAATTGGTACAAATCTATACTGCTTGGATATTTTCATTTCTTTTTTTTTAATATATATTTATTTATATATAGGTATATATATTTGTCTGTTCTCACTCTTTGGGCAAAGTTCGACTCTTTGGTATTAGTTAAATGAAAATATCTTGGCAGTATATGTCTGTTCTAATTTCACCACACTGTACTAATGTGACCGTATTCTACAGTATTCTCCTGAAGAATGACGTTATTAATAATTAAAAAAAAAAATAGTTTAGACAGAAATGATTCATATTGATTTTTATAAAACTTATATGCTTGAAACCGAGATCGTTCGATTGGAAAATTAAGAAAATTAATGAAAAAGTTAATTCATTGAAAATGTGGCAGATCAGAGTGAAACATTTAAACTCTCTATAATTCAGTACAAGGAAAAATTCAAGTCAAATGCTTTTTTCTGATAAAGATTTTTTATAGAAAGAAACTGGTAAACCAAAATACCTTTGAAGTATCAAACCAATTCTCTTATACGAAACTTGCAGATCCGTCACATTGGACAATAAAAAATATTTCTAGTAATATTTGCTGTTTATATCTCCAATTTACCACAATCATTATAGAAGCTTGAAACATTGATGAAATGTTAAAATAAATCCTGAGATAGAAAATATTGTTTATGATTGAAAATATTTAAAAACTTTTTTCCATGATTAAGCACAACTAATTTTTTATTTGAAGGCGAAACTATTGTTTTAACTTGTAACCGGTATTTTACCATTATGTAATTCTAACATATTTACTGTTTAAAACTGTGTTTTGTAACTTCATTTCATTCCTTTATTTCTGATCATTTTCTTAAAAACTAATGGAACCAATGGACTTAATCAAAGTGTCGCCAGAATCTTATACATTGTTCAGTTTACACTAAGTCTAATCAATGTTTTATGTTAACAAAATTCGAAGCTTAAGTTGTGTTGTCAACAAAATTTCAGAAACAGTGTATTTTATCAACAAACATACTTCTCTATCCATGTATTACATATTAACCTCAAATGGCTATAAGGGAGTTTTTAATAGGAACAAAATTATAAAAACAGCTTTCCTGAAAATTTGTAAAATGAACTTGATGTTGACTGAGAGTCAACTGAATGACTCAATTCTAGGAAAAAGCTTAAGAAAGGCACAAAAACTTCAGGGGTAGATTGTATTATAACATCAATATAAAAATAATTACTTTATACAAAAATAAATTTTGATTATTGGCATACACTTAAAATACAAAGATTTATATTTTTACCGAGGAATTATTAATAATAAAAGCCCTGACAAAGAGGAAATCATTCCTAGAATTCCGATTACTCCTGGATTTAATTTTACCATATTTAGAGTATATAAAGGTAAAAATAGATCACAAAGATTCCTGAATATGTCTAAATATACAAGAAAAAATAACTTTATATTTTTAGAAGAATATTTATTTGAACTCTTGTCGTTCTTTAAACACTGTGAATTGTATATATTTTTGAGTTCGTAATAGTTTTGAACAAGATTTAATACATCAGTAAGGAACCAATATCTATTAGCTGTGAATGTCCATTCAGTTGAATTCAAATTTAAAATATTGAGCTTATGCATTATTAGAAGATGATCACAAAAGAGGAAACACCCATTTGCAATTTTTACAAGTCCTTTTAACCTTATAATTAAGTCTTTGTGATGAAATGATTGACTGGCAAAGTAAAAACTCTCTATACATCGCCCAAATCTCAAAACTAAAACAAAAATTAAAAATTAAGAGAAGAAATGTTAAAAGTTAGCTATTTTCTATAACAAGAAATACAAAAATAATTTTACAAGCACATTCATCAAGAAGACACTTGATATACCTATTTGCTTCATAAATTTTTATTTTGTATGCTCCTCAACTTTTGGATGTTTTTGCCAGTAGAAACAAATAAGCCAGCCGAATGCCTTCAACTGCCTCTAAAATTTCTGTGTTCAAAACACAGAGACCTTTTTCACAAAGCAAGCTTTTCTTGGAGTAAATGCTGATAAATTTTCTAATACTACAGTCAGGCAGTAAAGGCACGATAAACAACCTATGTTTTGGCTTATTTTGAATTTTCGTTTTACACATACAATTTGATAATTGCCCTATTTTGGTGCCTAAAATTAAATGGCCATGACGTATGTTGCATCCTCTGTAAACATATATTTCATGATTTTAATCTAATCACAATATTTTTTTTTTGTGTATTGTCAACCACTAAGTGGTGGTGAAGACCTATTTGAACTGATTTAATTATTTTATGAGTTTAACATGAAAGTAGCCAGAAAGAGTGGGGAAGAAGTACCCAGCCGAGCCACTGGGACAGCACTCAGGGCTGCATTCTGCCCTATAAACCAGCAATCTCTGCCCTAGGCTACTCTAGCACTTTTTTTTTTTTTTACGGCGCATCTACATCTAGGTCATTAGCGCCGTACAGCTGGAGTTTTCAATTTTAATTTGTACATGCCAATAATATTTTGTTTAGAGAAGGTGTAGATGATCGGGGTTCAGTCATTTGTTAAATAAAACGACATTTTTGAAGTAAAATGAATTATATTTATTTGTCAACGTTTCGGCTTGAATTAAAAGCCATCTTTGTGGCTATGGAGGAGAGAGAAAATAGCTCCGTATCATGGAGGCTACATTTCAAAGTGAGCTACATACATCAGTTCACAAATGTAGCCTCCACAATACGGAGCTGTTCTCTCTTTCCTCCATAACCCCGAAGATGGCTAGTAACTTAAGCCGGAAAGTTGGCAAATAAATATTACTCCTTTCAGTTATAAATTTTAGTTTTATATAACAAATGAATATGATTCTTGAATTTTATTTGGTGCAAAGTGGTGTGTAACCTCGGGTGATCAGGAATGAATGATTTATTCTTGTATATCCCATCCTAAGGCGAGTCAGGACTCTTTTTTTTCTTTTTTTGATGAGTGAATTGATGTCTTAGTCGGTCTTAATTCTGTTTTATTCGATCAAATTTGTTCTTATCTACAATATCCAATATGTGTTGCCATTTTTATAGAATTTTATATTTTAAATTACATACTATGTCACTCTGTGGTACTTTGCAATATTCTGTCCCTTGCCTATCACTTTTTTTGCCAGCTCGTCTATTGCTTCATTGCCCGGCATCCCACAGTAACTAGGAAACTAAAAAAATATTACTATTTGCGTTTGATGGTTCAATTGTTCAATAGTTTCAATTATCTCTATAATGTAGAAAGAATAGATTACTCATGGGTATTTGTGCTGAGAGTGAGTCTGGTAATAATACTACCATATGTACCGGAGTTATAATATTAAGAGCCTTGAGGTTAGCTAATAATTCCCCTGTCTACAGAATTACAGAACAATGCACCAATCTCGGGGAGCACATAAGGGATGCTTAAATCAACATGAGGGACTGCACAACAGCTGATGCTCTAGTCTAGCAATTGATAACCCGGACGAGGAATCAATCATAAATTTACTTATTAGTAAGTTGAATGCCTTAGTTTTAAAAATAATAGATTTGCCACAAGCTTGGCAGGCAAGTTTTCACAGTTAGTACAGCCGTAGGTTATTGTGCGTCAGGTTGAGTGCGGCTGCTTGAGCATTTCAGTGCTTTCTTGCAGGCTTCGTTGCAGATGCTTCTTTTTTTCTTTTTTTTATTACTACGCTTTGACACCTAGGCCTTTAGCACTATTAATTTCATTCATTAAGTTATTCAGTTAGCTATGTTGGTTTTAAACATGTTTTAAATAAGCTAAAACTTGAAACTTTTCCCATTCAGCATTCTATAAGTCCCATCTCAAATTCACATGGAGATGAGAGTTCTATCCAGCGTCTCAATCATTATTGGATAGTGATCCCACCCAAGTTACCTTCCATGTTGGGATAATGAGCCAGTGGAATAGTTAAGAAGTGTAGAGGTTTCGTCATTTAATATTCCTAATAAGTTGTTTTACATGAAGGCGTCCACTGTTCAGCCTTGATTATCAATGATTGAAGAATGCCAGAAGGATTTATGACTATTATAATTACATGTACTATAGTTACATCTAACTGATGCTAAACGAGTGCTCTGGATTTAGACAGATTGAACAAATAGAGCATTTGGTTAGTAATAATACTTGAACAGCCACTGCCTGTAAATTTGTTCCTAGAGGGATATTTATGCATGACACATCATTGTGAGCAATGATATACACACCTCTGTAAGTAATGTGCCCATCTGCAAAGTCTTTCTGAAATATTGTGTATTTCTTTATTGTAAAACTATGATTTTCTCTAAGGTGAGTTTCCTTGATTGTTATTATGACATCTCGTAATAAGATCTGATTTATGTATTTTGGAGTATATTGGAAAAATTAAATTGCTTGAAGATGCTTGAGAGCTTCGTAAATATGCCCTTGCTCTTCTATCAACTCTTTGAATGGGTGAGGAATCCGTTGTTTCACAGTCCATCCATTGTTTTCATTACAGTCCGTTTCATTTATTGTGATCATCTTTATTTTTATTGTTTTGAATTTATGGATCAAGTTCCTGATTTTTTTAGAGCTCCCTTTTAGGTGTCTAACATTTTGACATAGCATTTCAATTATTTGAATCAATCTTTCTAATTTTTCTGACATTTCAGGAGATAATTTTGGTGCCTTCTACAGTATCGATCTGGATTTGATATATTTAATTTCAACTTGAGGAGATACACTTTTAATATATTTACAGATTTTAAATGGGCTATAGTCATTAAATGTTTTATTTAGTGAATTTCTGCCCCAAGACATAGAGAGAAATAGTTGATTCCTTTTGCCTTAAGGCGGTGTTACATTAAATTGAAGGCATGAAATATCTGGAGGTTTAGGTTCAATTGGTTATTGTACATCAACTAAATGATAATTTAATATTTCAAATATAAAATCATTACTAATGTTTAGTAACTTTCTTTTTTTTTTAATACAGGCAATTACACTTTTAGATTTTCAAGTACATTTTGATGAACTTAAGATAGTCAACAATATTTTTAAATGATTCCAATTAGTTTAACGTTTCCTGGGGCATACTGTGGATACCAAACTTGTATCTAGCTCTTTACAATTGGGAGCATTCTGCTAAATTGAGATCAATAGTAAGCACATCTCCACATCGATTACACGTTGACACCTGTCAACGAGGTAGTGGCCATGTGTTAGATATTTGTGTCCAACACTCAGCCTCATAATTATCACTGAGTCTTGTCAACTAAGGTCATTGTAGATTGATCTGAGTGATAAGCTGTTCTCAGGTGGGTTGTGATTCTCTCCCATCTTCTTTGCCACTGTTCCAAGATAATTTCATTTATTTGGCGTTTCACGTCTCATGGATGTGAGCAAGCAATTGCTGGCAGAGCCATTGAAAACGCATCCTTAGCTAGGAAGTCGGCTTTTTCATTTCCCAGAATTCCTGCATGACCTGGAGTCTATAAGAAAGAATCTGGGTTTCTCAGTAGTTCTAATGCCCATAGCGAATCATGAATGCTGCTCGATGGAGTGGGTCCCTAGTGAACTTGTCTCGAATCACCAAGAGTGTACTATTTGAATTGCTACAGATTATAACCTGTCTCGGAAGATTTATAGCCTCAGATCAGCATGGCAGACACTAGAGCATTCTGATAGGGGAGTCTTTATGCCAGTTCCATCAGGCATGAAAACTCTAAAACCAACGCCCCTTTCTGTCTTAGAGCCATCAGTGAATATTTTATGATAGCTCCTAGAATTTTGTATTGTAGAAGAGTGCTCTGTAGATATGCGGTGACATAACACTTTTTTTAAGTGTTAAATTCTAATGACATATCAATATCTGGGTTTTGTAATATCCATGGGGTTATTGGTTTTCATTATTTCTTGAATGCTGCATAAAACATTTTTTTTGTGTATTTTGTTATCACAGACAGCCAATGGACTTGTTCTAGATATCATTGTTTGAATTTTTTCTATTTTAACTTGATCATTAATTCAGGAATTAAAGAAGGGACAGCCCGAATGCTTGCCAAGTAGGTAAGTATTACTTACTTGGTGGCTTGATTCCACATAGACAGCTTCAAGTGGGGTCATACGGAGAGCCCCTACGGCAATGCGGAAGCCAAGGTTATAAACTATATCTAGATGAAGCAACCAACATTTTCCCGCTGAGCCATATACAGGGCATGCATAGTAAAGCCTCGATCTAAAGTGTGCATCAACAATTTTTAATTGCATTGCCTTTTCTGCACCCTATTTAAATGTTTACAAACATTTGATCACACTTATGGCGCCAGTGCCCCACAATTTTTAATTCAGGAGTGCTTTATACAATCTGCAGAAATAGACTGCAACTGTTTTTGTAGCCAAGAAAGTGCAGCCTGTTTCTTCAGCGCTACGAGCAATATGATTAATCGAATCCTGCAAACAAGACACATTATTATCCAACACGTCATGGTTCACAAATAAGGAGAGATAATCAGCAAAGAAAGGACACTCCACAGACACCTGCATTGCTCTAGTAACCCCATTTACTGCAATCAGGAATAATGTTACACTAAGGACAGATTCCTGAGTTGTACCATTCTTTTGCTCCATGCGTGAACTCTTGCTCTAAAGTATCTATCTTCCAGAAACTTGTCTGAGAATATGGATAGTCTTCCTTGGAGACCTCAAAGGTGAAGATGGGGGAGAATACAATATCTCCAGATTCTGTCATGCAAGATCAAATGAAACCGCTGTAACAAGGTTTCAAGCAATGAATGACACACTGGATAGTGTTTTGATAGCTGCAAGTTGGTAAGAACTTAATGTGTCCTCTTGCCAACACTATAATAGACCGTTCCGATATTATATTTCCAATACCAGATTTTTTTTTTAAATTTAAGCCCAAATGTTTCAAAATTACATGAAGTGAAAAACTACATCCAGTAGTAAATAGTTCTGCTGTTTTTTTTTTTTTTTTTTTTTTTTTTTTTTTTTTTTTTGTTTTTTTAATATACAAACATTCTTGAAGAAATTACAGAGTCCATTACTTAAAAACATTCGGGAAAACCAGTAATTTGTTTCGGGGGGATGGAAGTGAAAAACATAAAGCATCAATAAACAAACAAAATCCCTAGAGGGGATCTTTTAGAAAAGAAAAATCTTGTATCTTACAAAAAAAAAAAAAAAAAAAAACCTAATAGAGCACTAAAATACTCACTCTTTCTAAAAGTACTAAATTGGTTTTCAATGGCTTTATATTTTTCAGCAGTTGGGTAGCCTTCTTTATCATTAAAATACCATAATGCTCGACTTAAATATTGGATAAATCTGAAACATGAAAATTAATCATTAAATAACTTCAAAATTAATATTTTAGGTCAAATAATATGCAAAATAAGGAGTATTTTTGAAAATTATCACTCTAAAAAAATTTAATTACAATTACAATTAAATTAAATTCAGCACAAAAAAAAAAAGTCCGACTCGCAGGAACTCCAGCATCTTAGCGCGGTTCCGTTCTTATCCCTAGACTCATTTAGAATGATTAAAATAGAAGCTGTTATTATTTTGGGTCCAAATTTCTTGAAAGGTCTTGATTTACGATCTTACCTGGATGGGTCGGCCAACCCTCCCTAGGAAGGACCCCGCTAGGCAGTTGAAAAGCTATATCTTGGAAATCCATATCTCTAACATTTTATATATATATATGTATATATATATATATATATATATATATATATATATATATATATATATATAAAACAAACAAAAAAAAAAACAAAAAAACATTATACAGTAAGTATGTGCTGTAGTTACAGCTTAAATTAGAGGTAGATCAATACTGGTTAAAGACATAGATGGGTAACATGGATACAGATATAAAATTTATTCCCATCTTGATCCTACACTAGCACCCTTAACTTAATGGGTTGCCAAAAACTCCCCCTGCCCCACCTATTCAGCAGAAACAGAATACAAGAGGCAACTATTCAAAGTTTAGCTTATAAAGACTCAAAAAATATAATACTCATAGCTTCTAAGGAACCTTTCAAACATAACGCAGTTTCTTATTATATTTCAAAAATACAAATTATAATACCCTTCGTAAGGTTTTAAAGTTCACATCAGTAAATTTTCTGAATTATTTAAGAATTGGCAAGGAGAGACTAAGTTAGATCTTTTGGAGACGATGTTCATGCAAATAGTGAATAATAGAAACTAGAATCGACTTAGAACAATTGATTTCTGTTTAATTTTGAGAGTTATGTCTTAACCATCTTCTTATAATTATTCTTCAACTGACCCTTTTTTTCAAACTTCTTATTTTCGTGGTAGGCGGAAGGTCAATTAATAAAAACTTCACCATACAGTATCACCAACTTTATTCTGTCCCTACATGTTTCACACCTTTTTTGGTGCCTCTTCAGGGGAAAAATTACATATATAAAACTTACAGCCTCAATCTGAGGAGGCTGTAAGTTTTATATATGTAATTTTTCCCCTTAGGAGTCTCCAAAAAAGGTGTGTAACATGTAGGGACGGAATAAAGTTGGTGATACTGTATGGTGAAGTTTTTATTAATTGACCTTCTGCCTACCACGAAAATAAGAACATCTTCTTATAAACTAGTGGTATCAAATAGCAACCTTCTGCCATTATTTAGAATTTTACCAAATCCTTTTATAAGTTAGCCATAAAAAAAGATTCTCTTTTGCTTGATCTTTTGGAAGACACTAAGAGACTTCCATGAAACATTAAGAGCAGTTTTAGTGAAGCAAAATCAAGAGATAATACAATAATTAGTCACCAATAATTCCCTACAGTTTAATTACAACATCCACATATTTCTTACTCTTTCTTGTAAAAAAAAAAGAAGCTATTGAAAAGTATTTCAGTTGTTAACCCCCCCCCCTCATTATTACTTTAAGATATTATGATTACCTAGCTATGTTGTTAAGTACTACAATAAACATACCTCAGTATTAACAGTAGTAAACAAGTGTAAAATGTGGGCTTGAAATTATGGTAATACTGAAGTTTAGCCTCCTCCGAACCGATTATTTTCAAATTTTGCACTATACCGTATTTTGATGCACTAAACACGAATCAGTTAAAAAAAATCTAGACACCTAATAGAATCTAGATATCTATTAAAAAAATCTAAACACAAATCCGTTAGGTTATCTACATATCTAGATTTAACATAAGAATTGGAGGAACTAAAAATCAAATCCTTGTAGAACCTTGCAAAGTCAAGCAAAAATTTTAGAAAACTTTCATGCCTTAATCATTGCAAAATAGAAACGGTTCCAGAAATAGACTTTTCTAAACATCGTTACTTGAGTAACAGCAATAAAAATGTCTCAACTAGAAGGAAAACAACCAGACAACAGGCTTCTAATAAGGAAGACGAAGAAAACCGGGTGGTTCAGAAATTAAAGTAAGGGAGAGCGTTTATAATGAGAAGAAACCACAGACTTTTAACCAATTATGGACTGTCGAGGAACAGTTAAGCTTAGAGCAACTATTAATTTAAATTCCACCGGAATCAGTGGAATACAGAAGATGGGAGAACATAGCCGAAGCTCTTGGCAGTCGAACTGCTCAGCAGGTGTGTAGGTGCAGAAGTATTTTAAGAAACTCCCTAAAGCTGGTAGTGGTCCTACTGGATTCAATAAGAGAAGTGGTCATAAAAAGCGTGCATACTACATTCACAAACAACATAAACACTACCTTTATAGGCCATCAACCTTTTTCCCAGGAGCTTCGATGGGGGAGTTAGAAGAGACTGATTCTGAGGAAGAAAGCAGTAGTGATTCAACTACTGATTTGGCTCATTGGACTGAAATACATAAAAAAATAACGAAGAAAGGGAGAATGAGGAACTAAAAGTTAAGCATATTGGGTACAAGTGTCACCATTGCAGATCCTCTAAAGTTCAGCTCACGGGCCTCCAAAGTATGATTTGATACTTTTGATCAGCCCCAGTACTATTATGTTCAGATAACATTGTACGTATCACCTTTTAATAATACGTTTCTATTAAATAAGTCATAGGCTTTTAGTTTAGTCACAGGGAATAAGTTGGTAAGTTAGAAAATGGGTAAAATGAGTTAAGTGCACTATTATAATCTCCTAAGACTCATGCATTGTGTAAATAAGTCACTAAATCACAGAATTAATCGTTTCAGACTTGTTAAGATGTGGGTTTATTGGCATCTCGTGAAGTTGAGATTTTAAACTGACCAAGTTATTCACTGTGACCATCGATTTAATGAAATACAATAAATAACATACAAACACTCTTACTAATGGAATGGAAATTCAAACAGATCATTCAATAATTTAGGAATTCAAAGAGTATTGGGAATTACGTATTTTTTCGGCTGTATTAGGCCTATTAGATGTGATTATAAATAATTTTATTGTCTAAAATGTTTTTGTACACAAGTAGCCATATTGGCCTGTTATCATTTGTTAAGAAGATTACATGTGTTTGCTTTCCAGGGGGGATTACTGATTTGTTTTAAGAAGGGGTCGGAGAATTTGCATTTGGCCATAGAAATGGAATAAAATGTAATAGGGTTTTTAAAATGTTGATTATTGGTTTTGGTGAGTCTGCTATGAGGGTTTACGAATTCAAAGAGCATTTGCAAGATATTGGAGAAGAAGTGTGATGGTGATCCATCAACCTCTTCTCCAATATCTTGAAGAGGTTGATGAAGTGTTATGCATATCCCAGTACATAAAGAATAAATGACAACCTGAAAAAAGTGATGAAAATAACCATGAACGAACCCAATCAGAGAAGTTACTGACGAGTTGGATTTTCAATTACCTCATAACATGAAATCTTTTCAAATGCTTTTGATATGAAACATGTGACACTACCATTTCGGTTTGTCAAGCAACTTCCATTTGCTGTGGAGTAAAAACAGCATAGAGAATCATGAGTTCTTAGCTAAAGGTCAGACAATCAATAAGGATGTCTCTTGATGTGCAATGCCATTTGCAGGAAGCAATCGGGAAAAAACTTGGATTTTTGGCAAACAAATTCACAGCTTGTTGGCAAGTTGGGAAATTTTGGCACAAAACTTTACACCCAAACAATATTTGCCAGATATGTCCTGGCTCACTCTTCTGTATCCAAACATAATGAGACAATGTATGGTATTTACGTACTAGTTGCACCGATCTTCAGAATGAGTCTCGTTCAGGGATCCGGATCATGAAATGAGAATTCAATTGAAGGTGTGGCAATATGGCGACCGAAAGACCATTTGTTAATATTATCAATGAGTTGGACTGACTGAAGTTTCTATATAACCTTGAGCGAGCGGAAACGCATTGAAATTATGCCATTAACATAAGTGCTACTGGTTTCCTAGGTTATATAACATTAGGACTTATGTTAATAGCTATGTTGCTATGCGTTTCCGCTCGCTAACCTCGCTCAAGGTTATGCCGAAACTAAAGTTAATCCAACTTGTTGGTAATATAAATCACTGGTTTTTCGATGGAAAGTGGGCTGATATGCAATTTAACATTGCTTCAAAAGAGTACTTTTTCAGTCATTGGTAAATCGCAAATACTCATTTTCCTAGCCGAAAGAACAACACTAAGAAGTGAAACAATAAATATAACTTGTAAAAAACACAAATCTAGCAGTAAGTCAACACAAAACGATGACTAGAACGGAAGAAAGAACAGACAATGGAATTGCTCATAGGAATGAACCAATAGAAACGCTTCATTTGAGTTCTCATTTCATGATCCGGGTCCTGAATGAGACCCACTTCTCGAGCTCAGTGCAACTGGTATGTAAGTACCCAATGTTTTTTATGCATAGATATATTAAAAGTGAATCACTAAAGATGGAGTTCTAAAAGTGTTTCGGGCTTTGAAAAAAGTGTATAATATCTTATTAGTGTATAGTATCTATTGGGGACTACTTTGAAGGCAATAAAACTAATGTAAACAAATAAATAACATAATAGCCAAAACTGAATATTGCTAATTCTTTTTGATCATATCTCATAATGTAATAATAATAATAAACAGAAAATGCAGAAATAAAACCATAGTTTTTTCCTATTTATTTATGAAAAAAAGATAATTAATTATCATATCTAAAATACGTAATATTGGTAATGTTTTTTATAAGAGATAATTTAATAGAGACTTTTTTTAAACAAATTTGTATTTACAGAAGCCACTTCATAATATGTAGCATTCAGGAGAGATTGTGTATGCAGAGATTGTAGGAGTTCGGTCATAATAGTTAATAAAACTACATTTTTATATAAATATTACTTTTTATTGCCGATGTATCAGCTTGCATTTCAAACCATCGTCGGAGATATCACAAAAGGAATTAGACTACAAAATTGTTGTAGTTTCTTATAAAAATTTACTTAATTTTGTTAAACACAAAATGTTGGTTCTCATATGAAAAAATTAGGATCTCTGGACAAGCTGAAGACTTTGTGGTTTCTCATTGACACCCACCAGATAAATCTTACTATTAAGAGGCATGCATAAGCCTCACTATAAGGTACAAAAGGCAACAAGATAAATATAAATTCCTAAATAAACGCAATTTATTAGTTTAATAATATCTTAGAATTATATTGGTTAACACCCTTTTCAGGAATGCTTGAAATAACAATTTCATGTAATTTTAGGGGTTTTGAAGAAAAAATTAAATTACTATACGCCAGCTGAGAGCAGAAACAAAGTCAGATGACTTTTAAGTAAATCATTAATCGGTTTAATTAAAACATGTACATAAAATAATGAGCAAAGTATATAAAAATTTTAGGCAGTATACAATTTCTGGCTTGTAAAAATCAAGAGTACCAGTACCTGGCTGTTTTATCCCTCCCATTAGCTTGATTCAAAACACTAAGTAAATGCATTGCTTTTTGCAGTAATGTTTCATTAAATGAAACTAACTCAAATGCTAAAAAAATGTCAAGTGCGACCGAGCTAAGATAAGTGTCAGTAATTGTTATAAAAAAAAATCAAATAAAAAAAAAAATCAACAAACTAAAGAGAAGACTATTTAGGTTTGATCATGGGTTTGATTAAGAATGTTATTCAAAGAAGGTACAATATGTTAGTAAAGATGTTAACACGAGAGAAACAGAGAGTTTCATTTTATTAAAACATTTAGTGACGTAATAACTTTTTTTTCTTTGCCAAGGTTTTTAACATTTACATTTTTTTTTCTTTTTCTACTTAAACATATTTCTAAAATGTAATATTGGAAGAAGTGCGGAATGGTGTAAATTCTGGCTCACAATGAGAAACAAATGTACACAAATAGTAAGAAGTAATTGGGGACTTAGCTCCATTTTCAATATCTGTGCTTCAGGATTATTTGTGTATTATAACATGAATGCGGTTTCAGAAGGCACAAGAAAAAATCATCTCTCGAAATTATTTTATAAAATATGGGCGTTTCAATAAATGGATCTTTCGCCCGAAATTCCGAAATCATCAATTTATTAGTACAAGGAATTTATAAATTACGCCCCAAAAAGTATAAAAAAATGTCGGGCGTCATTTCTTTAAACCTTTTCATTCTTCTTTATCTTATTTATAGTTTCGTTAAAATAGCGATTTGTTTCCTCGCTTATTGCCCGAACAAAATTTATGAACAAATAATGAAGAAAAAAACAAGGATAACACTATTCTTGTTGAGCCCTACAAAATGTATGCTTTTTGCAGGTCGGATTACTTACTTTTTAATTGTATGATTGCTATGGGCATGTATAAGGGGGCTGCAGCCCCCCCCCCCCGAAATTTTGTTTTGGTAAGAAAATTCCATGTAAAAAAAACCTATAATAACGAAAAATGTCTTCTACATTTACCCTGGTCTTCTAGGTGTCCAGAGGACCTTAAAACTCACCATTTTACACTAATGTATTTAAAAATTTCCCTACACCCCAAATGCCTAAGTGCTCCCAGCCCCAACGAAATTATTTTCTATATACGCTAGTGATGATTGCTTCCATTCTGATGTTTTCCCTCCGACGACGGCTTTATCCTCTTCTTCTGGGCTACTTGAAGAATCACTTTGTCGAACCCTAAATAGTCACATTTTTTAATCGTTTGTACCAGTGGAAGCAGACGGCAGGACCGTGGAAACTATTTCATAAGATTCTCCCTCAGAAGAAGCAGAATATACTCCGACCGAACTTTCACAAATTTAGAGCGGTCGTGTAGCTCTCCAAAATAAAAGCCTTATAACTAGGGATTTGGGGAAGACGTGACTATCTATAACATTCTATTGATAAGAACGGTAGAAATACTACTACCTTATCATAGAAGGCAGATAATTACTCATCCGAAGATTTTCGGGTGTAGCGTTTGAAAGGCGTTTAGCGGAAGCTACTCGGGTAGCCTGTAAGCGGTTAAGGGCTAAAGAAATTGTAGTGTACTGAACCTTTTTGTTTGAAAAAAAAAATCGACAACAAATCTATATTTCTAACTTTATGCAACCAAAAACGAGTAAATCTGATTATCTAACATATTGAGGCCGATAAATATAAGGCTTTGCATTGGCTCCATTAGCTTGTCTTGCTGTTATGCGAAGCCCAGAGGCCTCATTGGTAGACTAGGTCGTGAGGAACTGGGAACACAAATGCAGACAGGCGGCCTAATCTTTCTAAAAAAATGAAAATTAAGTCACTGACAGGAAAGGGACAGATATGCCGTCCTGTTTCATATATAGTGGCTTAATAAATGATAAAAATAATTTTCACCTTTTCATAAACTATCTCTAAGAATATACATTCCTCCTTGTAATTTGACAGATGGAAAGAGGGAATGTCAAAACCTCTACATGTTGTCATTTTTCTATTAACCTCCTGTAGTGATATAACCTGTCAAGATAATGATAATGTCAATGCTTTCTTAGACAACCTACTAACTCAATGGATAATAGGAGTTTCTTTCAGTGTTACTATATCAAACTATTGGTTAACAACTTTATTCACAAGTAATATTTAACTCTGCAGTGACTTATTTGATTATTTTAATGCAATTGAAGTGTGAAATGTCAGCACATTTTCAACATACCTATAAGTTCTTTTGATTTATATAAGTTAAAAAGGGTTTATTTTGACTTTATGATGACTGAAAAGATTCAGGCCTCTCCTCAGCCTATTGTGAAAATAGGACACTATATTCTTGGGCAAACCTTGGGTGTCGGAACATTTGGTAAAGTTAAAAGTAAGTGGTTCCATTGTTTCAGGACTTCATTTTTTTTGTTTGTGTATATTGCATAAAAAAGACAACCTATCTGTTTTCAATTAAACAAAAGTTATAATTTTTTTTAATACCAGATTTACAGACTTGGCCAATTTCATTTATTTAAAATGTGATTGATATGTACATAAGTACACACACACACATATATTCATATTTATATCCCAGCTAGCTTTATCCTTGGGATTTATTTTTGCCTGGTATAGTATTCTTTTTATTAATTTGGGGGCTTGGATACAATTTATATTTTATATTATTTTAAATTAGTGTATGAGCAGGATTTATTAATTATCCTGATTGAAAATTGTATATATTAATTGATTTTAAATTATCAGTTGATTCTTCTAGCATCACTTTTAAAATATCATAAAAAGGTAAATCTGAAGGAGAGCGTCCTCAGCTACGATTTTCTTCAAAGTTTGCACTATAACGTATTTTGATGCACTAAACACGAATCCGTTGAAAAAAAAACCCGCTCTCAACTAGGAAAGAAGTTATTTAAAAAAAAAGTTCACTGTTATGAAGGTTAGGGAAGAATGCCTTGGACGACTTTTGGGCATAGAATTCTTTTCATTTCTGCGAGTTGGATTGACTAGGGGTTTTGATGTTTTCTTGAGCGAGCGGAAACGCATAGCACGTATGCCCAAAAGCGACAGTTTACGACCAAGTCAGCTACCACAGGTGAGTCTAAATTTCAATTACACTTCGTCATTAAGGACTATTGCGCATGCGCGTGTTTACATATAAGCTGTTTACCCCGTCTTTTATAACCTCCATAACAGTGAACTTTAGTGCTTAATAACTTCTTTCCTAGTTGAGAGCGGGTTTTTTTTTCAACGGATTCGTGTTTAGTGCATCAAAATACGTTATAGTGCAAACTTTGAAGAAAATCGTAGCTGAGGACGCTCTCCTTCAGTTTTACCCATAAAAAATATAATAACATTTTATAAATTTGAAATTATTATTACAAATAGGCTCATTCCAAGTGTAATCAAACAGGTCATGTCACACACTATTTAAGATTTGCACATTTGCTTATGTTCTAATAAGACTTGTGAAGTTTTATTGTTCTACGATGTATACTTATTTTAATACAATTTTAAAAATATGAATATTGCGATAATTTGGTTCTCTGGAATTGCTCATGGGAAATAGTAATATTTACGAAAACTATAACATTTCAGGTATTAATAAAGATTTTGTTCTGGGAATTTTCCAACAGTTTAATTGAAGTACACAATTTAAAAAAAATGCATTCATTTAAGTAACCATAGTATTAAAAAAAATTAAAAAAATCATTTATTTTGATTTTTGAAACCAAAACAAGGTTTTACAGAAACACTTGTAAGTTTTTTGTCCAAACAGCTGAGAAACTGGAAAAGGTTCCAAATAAAACCTTAGATTATGAGCTTTTTATTAATATTAAACACCAATTGAAACCATTACTTTTCATTTCTTCTATGAAACTGGTGTTGAATTGCTAAGAAATAAACTTAAGGACAGGTTTAGTACAACACGCATGAGACCTGGTACCAGGAGTTTTCATAATTACAAGCCTCTTTCATCTGATTTATAAGAAATCAGGAGAGTACCTGAATCTGAAAAAACCTTCCTTAGTTTTTTCATTTAGTGAAGAAGCCCCAAAATGGATAAGCATTCTTCCTTAACAAAACTGTTTTCTATCAGCAGTTCATGATAACAGGTGGTTTTTTCAAAACTTGTCAAAAATGTCTGTAACGAAGAAGAAGATCTGTCACCTAGAACATCGAATTCACAAAAAAAAACGCACAATGCTGATTTTTTGGGGTGTTGTTCAGGGCCACCCAAGTAGTGTTTACCCAGTTTGTCAGCTTTGAAAGACCTGTGCTAACTGCGTACCAGTCAAAAAACCGTGAACATTTTGGCCGTTTTTTTGTATTTTGCTTATAACTCCTAAACCGTGCATCCTACAACAATTTGTATTCTTGTCTTGTTAAAAGTAGATAAAATTTAAAAGCTTTTAGCACTAGAACAAACTCTGTAGGTTGAATAAAATCCGAGATACAGCTCTTTAAAGTTTGGCTACTTTTCCCAAAAAGTGCAAAATTTAACTATCTGGTGTGTTTGGAGGGATATGCAGGCCGAAATAATCATCTTACAAAATACTCATGGGGACGATAGTTATAGTAAATTGTATTAGCTTTAATTAAAGCGCAACGGGAAGTCTATAGGCCCAGTGGGTGTGTAGTTCACCAAAGTGACCACGACAGTAATTCTACTTTTCCAGTGTTATCATTTTGACGACAATGGAGTTTGTCCAAGATATCGATCCAAATTAGAAATTGGTCCAATTTTGATGTAACTTCATACAAAAATCTTTCGTTTAATTTGAAAGGTCAAGTTCGTTACCCAGCAGAATCCACCCATTGGAATATGGTTTTAGGGCGCAATTCGCATGAAAAAAATCATAATGCTTACGTTTTCGAGTTCATATGCTTGCAGGTACTCGTTTTATAGGTTCCTTCATGTAGGAAGAATAATGAAACCATTTTTAAGGCGTTATCTGTAACCGCTTTTGAGAAAAATAGAAAAAATAGTTTTGCAACTTGTAATTTTCGGTTTGGATACTTAGAATCGTGGGATTTCATACAAATATTTTCTGCATGTTTCAAATTCATCTTAACTAAGATATTTAAGTTTCGGTTTCATTTGGAGTTAAGGAAGTAATTGAAAAAAAAAAAAAAAAAAAAAAATGATTAATAGACATGAATAGTTTTAGAATCTTTGTATATTTCTGTAAATATCTCAGAAACGGTTAGAAAATCATGTTAAGTGGAAGGTGACCATTCGAAAATTTTTGATTAGGTGTTGTCAATCGGAGAAATAAGTGCTCAAAGCGTCAAAAGTGTTTGTTTTGTTCTTTCGAATTTTTTTTTTGTTCTTTAATTCACGTTTTAATTGGTAGTAGTTTTGTTTTGAATTGCATTTATCAGTAAAAAGCGGGAGATGATTGGTTCGATTCCCCCTGGCGGCAGGAATTTTCTCATCCCACGGCTCGGGAAAATTCCTCGCTGCACCCTGGATGTCGGCACTAATGGCCTAGTTGTCAAAGCGCCATAAAAAAAAGAGAAACGTTTTGGTAATAGGGTTTTCCTAGAGTGAACGCTGAGAAGGCGAGGCGTCATTTTTCCAGGTAAGTTAGGGGCTGAGTACTCTTGTTTATGGCCCCAGATACGTGACAGATCTGGTGCCATAAAAGTATTTCATGAAATCTCCAACCAAAATAATAACTATTTCTATTTCAAGCTTTCCTAATGATACTACGGATAAGAACGGAACCGTGCTAAGATAACACAGTTCCTGTGTGTCAGACTTATTAAGGAAGTTCATATTAAAGTAGATATTAGAAAACAAATCAAATATTCAAACCAAATATTATATTATTTTGACCAACTATTTGATTATTTGAACAGATTGAATGTTAAAAACAAAATCTTATGGACATGAGATCCAAAATTATAATATATCACATAATTTCTACATATAAAAACTGAGTAGCGACTTTTCCTCAATAGTGTATTAATATGTACTAAACGTTAAGAAATATGACTGAAAACCTAGTTAAAATTTGATGTAACACTGTTTTACTAGAAGTCGGACAGGAAATATTTAGTAATTATTGAATTGTATCTGACCCTGAATCTGATTTATTACCTTGATGACTATGACCAAGAAATAAAGCCAAACCTTTCTGATTTATGCAGTCAGTACAGCATTCAATTGAATTGAGGGGCAAGATAAAGCAAAACAAGGCAAAATTATTTCATTTAGTTTCTCATAAATGTTTTCTGTTTCCAGTTGGGGAACATCAGCTTACAAAGCATAAGGTTGCAGTCAAAATTTTAAATAGGCAGAAAATAAAAAGTCTGGATGTTGTTGGGAAAATTAGACGTGAAATACAAAATTTAAAACTTTTTCGCCATCCCCACATCATCAAATTGTAAGTACATTGCATAGGTAATGTCAAATTCATTTTCTCTCTGTAAGCAACCAGTATGTGCATGTAACATGTAAGGCATATTTATGTGCAGAGGTAGAATTGTTTTGAATGACATACCCCTATGGGAAATAAAGGGTTGAATGTGGGGGGGGGGGATGCTAAGGGGCAATCGTTATGTAACTTGTCACACTGGGTCTGAATCTATTATTATTTTTTCTCAAACTCCAATGGCTCCAATTCATCGGTAAAAACGAAATGAAAATACTAAAAAGTTGCGGGAACATGGATGTTTAACTATTAATAACTTAGCTCTCATTAAGCTGGGCACAAACAATATAATATAATGAACAGTCCCCATTATATCATTATCAGTCCTGATTATTGCCAAGAACTCTGTTTCTTTCATTTTTGTATTGTAATGCACTTGAAAAGATCTGTTGTTAATGATATTATAATAGCATAATTATTCATAAATAATTTATCAGTTCAATTTTATTTGATATTAATTTATATAGTTTTATAACAAGTGTGAGGGCCCGATTCGCAAGGACGGGATTTAAAGGAATAGATAATGGGGAAATATTTTAGAGAAGCGGAAATTTTTTTTCAAAACTATAATTTACACTCAGGTATACAGTTACTTACATAAATATCATAAACTATTACTATGATGAGAGAAAAGGTTGAGTGAGAGAGTGACAGCTCGTTAGAGTTAGCAACTATTCCCGTTCAGGGAGGTTAGAGAATAATTTGGAGCTGACCTACCTCTGATCGCCATCTCGGCCAAGACCTCAGGAACGGGCGCGGACTCTCCACCGTCGGAGGTAAGCCAGCTCTTTTTATACCCTTTTTACCCCACCCCTGCTTTAGCACATGGCTGGATGAGAAACTCTCCACATCCGACATGGACGAGATGTTCCCACATCTCCAGAGATGGAAAGCCAACCTTTTCTCTCATCTTTATTCACTTAACAAAGTCCAAGGGAAAACGGGGCCTTATACAAGCTATGAGTAATTTACTCTAATAGAACAGTGGATTAATCACTATTACCATTACAGGGATAATGCAATTGAGTCTTACTTATACGAATGTGAGGGGGAAAGGAAAAGGTTTTGTATAAGTGAATACTTCACATAACTGAATAGTACTATGTTTTGTGGCTATTTTAAAATAAAATAAATTCTTCAGAAAAAAGTCACAATGTTATTGTTTGTGTATATTTTGTTGTTAGGTAACGTTGTACATTATTATATTTTCAAGTTTCATATCACAAAATTCTCGTTGATTCCTTTCCTCTTTCCAATAATAGCCGCAAATAAGGTTGACAAAAGTAATTTCAACCTTTTAGCCAAATGTCTATTTTCGTTTTGTTGGGGTTGTAATAAACTTCTTTCTGTATTTTTATTTTCTCTTTAAGCAAAAGTTTTGTTCTTGTTTTTTTATTCATTTTAAAAGATGAACACACAATAGTACACGGCTACTAGAACGATTATTGTATAGAGAACTGAAAAACGAGAGAGTGGAGTGGGGATGAATCCCTGGCACGGGTTATTAGATCTCATGGTATAACTGAATAGTATTTACACCAGGGGAACAAATTAGCTTTCGTATAAGTGGATATTGCGTATAACTGAATATCGCTTAAGTGAATAATTCATTACACAGGATTAAATGGAGTTTTGCCAAGGAACAAAAAATTCTTCGTATAACTGAATGTTTCGTATTAGTGAGATTCCACTGTACTACTTTTTTCGTTCATCTTTTTTTTTTGTTCGTTTAGGTATCAAGTTATTAGTACACCCACTGATATATTTATGATAATGGAATATGTCTCTGGAGGAGAATTATTTGACTATATTGTAAAACATGGAAAGGTAAGTTACATACTTTATGTTCTGCTATATTACATCCCCAAACTGCACTAAATGTTCATTAAAAACTAGTGCTAGTGTTAGGCATTTCTACTACTCAGCTATTTAAAAAAAAAAAAAAAAATACATTTGGTAATTTTTTCCTTTGGCTCGATGGAATCCAGTCGGAGTTGTTGAAGTATGGTGGAGAAGAACTCAAGAAAGCCCTCCACGATTTGATATTGGCCATCTGGGAAAGGGAAGATATGCCCAAAGAATGGTCGACGGCCATTATCTGCCCAATACACAAGAAGGGTGATCAGACGGAGTGTGCAAATTATCGAGGGATCTCGCTCCTATCATGCGTCTACAAGATGCTCTCTAACATTCTTTTTGAGAGGATCCTCCCTTACGCTGAAAAAGAACTCGGAAGATACCAGGCTGGATTTCGGAGAGGGCGCTCAACAACTGACCAACTGTTCTCCCTCAGGATGATCCTGGAAAAGAGTATGGAGCACAAGATAATCACTCACCACCTGTTTGTAGATTTTAAGGCAGCGTATGATAGTGTTGATAGGACTCAACTCTGGTGTGCATTGGAGGAGCTAAGCATCCCACAGAAGCTCATACGCCTAATCAAAATGACCATGCAAAGCTCAAAATGCATAGTTCGCGTTGGCTCTGATTTCTCTGAAGAGTTTGCAGTGAACAGCGGGGTACGTCAGGGGGATGCCCTTGCCTGCCTGTTGTTCAACATGGCAGAAGAGAGAGCTGTGAGAGAGGCCGGAATTCAGACCAGCGGAACAATATTCAATCGCTTGACCCAGCTCCTCGGGTATGCGGATGATATTGATATTGTTGGTCGGTCTGAACAGGCTCTCAGAGATGCCTTTACAGCCCTTGAAGCAGCTGCAAGACGACTTGGGTTAGAAGTCAACGAAAAAAAGACTAAGTACCTGAGAGTTGGTGGTGAGGTTGATCTGGGCTCCCCATTTGAAGTTGGACCTTTCAAGTTCCAGAGAGTGAGAAGTTTCATATACCTTGGATCTGAAGTGAACAGCAAGAATGAGGTAACTCAGGAGATACAGAGAAGGATCACTGCTGCCAATAGATGTGTATATGGACTTGGCCGACACCTTAGAAGTAGATTCCTCTCAAAGAAGACCAAGCTAAGTATATACAAGACCCTCGTAAGGCCAGTTATTTCATATGGCTCAGAGGCTTGGGCAATGACCAAAAGTGATGAGAGGATGCTAAGTGTGTTTGAGCGAGGAGTACTCAGGAGGATCTATGGCCCAGTAAAGATAGGTGAAGTGTGGAGAAGAAGGAAAAATAGGGAACTCAGCACTCTATTTGCCGACCTCGACATTGTTACCTTCATCAAGCTTGGAAGGCTAAGGTGGGCAGGGCATGTAGCCAGAATGGATGACACGGAAATACCTAAAAAAGTTATGACCGAGGACCTGCACTCCACAAGACGAGTAGGAAGGCCGAGGATCAGATGGCTGGACAGCGTATCCAACGATGCCAGAACTCTGCTTGGCGTTAGGAACTGGAGAGCTGCAGCAGAAGACAGAGCCGACTGGCGGAGGCTCTTAGAGGAGGCCCAGTCTCGGTGACGGGACGTCGTGCCACATATGATGATGATGAATTTTTTCCTATGCAGTCATTAATAGAGATAAAAATCCTCAAATTATATCTAGCCTAGCTATATATAAAACTGAAAAAATAATTTGATGGATTTATTGCTATCCAATAATACTAAGGATTTTACTTTAAATTATTAACACGTTTGGGCACAGTGTCGTGGCTTATGCGTCAGAGAAATGTGTTCTGTGGGCCCGGCATCGTGGCGTGTTCGACTGCAAATAGCTTGGCTTTCATTCTATCTCCACTGCTCCTGGCCTTGTCCTATACCCTTCTCATTGGGTTTGGGGCCTCATTATGTTTTTTTTTTTTTTTTTTTTTACGGCGCATGTAGATCTAGGTCATTAGCGCCGACTCATTATGTTATTCCCGGTTAGGTTTGCGGGTCTGGTATTGTATGATACTGAATCCGCCAGAACAATAACTTCAATGGCTAAAACAATAAATCCACTAAAAGTACATAATTTCTAAAGTTTCTTTACTCATTTATTTTTTTTATATGTTTGCTAAAATTACTTTACAAAAGGAAGATTTGGGCCTGATGGAAATTGTTTTTGAAGCCATTAGTCCTGATAGTGTTAATACAGATTAATACTCACAGTATGTAGTACTAATCTCAGTAATATGATTGGTAGAAGCGATAATAGTCTCTGGATTTCTGGTTCCAACAATTTTTTGTCTTGAAGAGAATATATGAAAAAAATATATATTCTTTTTAGAGGGGTTAACCCTTTCCATAGAGAGGAAAGCCGCTTATGAGGTTGACCTTATGACGCACTCCGGAAGTGCTGACTAGAAACATTCACGTTTCAGAATTCATAGGCCACGGTACAAAAATTGTTTGTCTAATTTGAAAGGTAAAATTTGTTGACCAGCCAAATCCATCCACCGGAAAATGTTTTTTTGGGTAAATTTTGTGCGAAAAACATTGTACCGTAAGTTTTCATGTCAATATAGTTTTTCAAACTAATTTTCGGTTTGGATACTTAGAATCGTTGGTTTCAACTGAAATATTTTCTACATGTTTCAAATTTGTCTAAACTAAGATTTTAAAATTTTGGTTACATTTAGAGTTAAGGAAGTAGACAAAAAAATATTTTATTAATAGACATAAAAAGTCTTGGGATCTTCATATATTTTCCCAAGTATCTCAAAAAACGGTTAAAAATTTTTTTAGTGGAACATAACCATTCGGAAGCTTACTAAATTCTCTACAAAAAAGGTTCTGAAGCAATTTTTTGGGGGGTGATTTCAATTGCAAAAATAAGTTCTTTAAACCTCGAATGTTTTGTTCTTTTGAACGGGTTTTCAAAGAAAATGAGAAAAATTTTGTTAATAGTGCTTTCCTGGAGGAAATGTGGCGAAGGCGGGGGGAGTCACTTCTGCTTATGACTATCAGTGTCCTGTTGTGGTGCCTTAAATCTTCCTTCTCTTGGAGATTTTATTTTATATTTTTCATCAATGATCAAAACCCACCAATAATTGCTCCAATTCCTTTCCTAATGGCACTAGGGATATGATCGGAAA
Organism: Gonocerus acuteangulatus; assembly: GCA_946811695.1. NCBI lineage: Eukaryota > Metazoa > Arthropoda > Insecta > Hemiptera > Coreidae > Gonocerus > Gonocerus acuteangulatus. The sequence goes on from OX328132.1 coordinate 59,735,248, forward strand.
CACGCTAAGGTGAAGCAGTTCCTGCAAGTGGGATGTTTTTTAATAACAGATTTCTAAGGATGAGCTATCTAGGTTATCACTCATAGCTTTTTAGGACAGATAGCTTTTTTAAAAAAAGTAATGCCACTGCCTCTTGTGTGAATCAAAACCACAGTGCTAGATTCGACAAAACAAGCCATTGCTTGTATATGTGTTCTTATTTCCAGACACAATTCACATCTGATTTATCAATTCATTTTTATTGTTTTGTCACACTCTACCATTACGAAACCTCATGGTGTAACACAACTATTCCAACCCCAAATATCTACCAGTTATTATTTCTTGTTAAAAAATTGTTTAATTATATGCATGTGTCTACAGACACACTCACAAAGAGTCAATTCAAGTTCTAGAGTGCAAAAAAATGTTCTCAGTGAAATTTGTTGTTCTCAATGAAAAAAAATATTCTGTTTTTTTTTTTTTTTTTTTTTTTTTTTTTAAAGTTCTACTTCATATTCTTCTTATTGGTCTTTTAGAAAACTGTTTCTGTAGCAAAATTTTCCTTATTTACAATGAAGATGAAATTTATATTTTTCTTCCTTGTACCCCTTGTGTTACTTATTATTTAAATTATGTAACTTTATATATTTATTTATTGTTTAAGTGGAATAGGACAAAAATTCATTTGTCCTAAAAAAAAAGTTTTTAACTCCGCCAGTGTTGTGTCCAAAGTCATGGGTCAAAAACGAGAATGGTAAACTTACACTGTTCTGCACGAAAATCCTCCTTCAAACCAAAACATGCTTTCTTACTGTTTTCAAATGTGCTGAACACGAATTTGAAGTCAGATTCTGTCTATCACGCACAGTTTCTTGAGAAATTCTAGTTTTTTATCCAAAAATGTGAGTTTTTTGTAAATTTGACGAATTTTTTTTGGCATCAAAACATAGTGAAAAAAATTCAAAAGCCCGATGATTTTGAGCGCAATGAAGTATATTTGAACGAAAAAACATTTGATGGGAATATTACAAGTGGTTGAAGAAATATGGCTAAAAGTGTTTTTTCAGTTTTTGATCTTGAGGCAGGGATTTGGTCTCTACCTGGATCTTTAGGGGAAAGACCTTCCTTTCTCTTTTATGGTGGTATCCTTTTCGAGAGGTATGTGCTAAGTTTTTGGGAAACGAAAAATCTAGAGACTACCGAAAAATAGTCCAAGAACTGCTTACTTCATATAAAACATTGGGATGCAATATGTCCTTAAAAATACATTTCCTGCATAGTCACCTAGACTTTTTCGTCCCAAATTTGGGTGCAGTTTCGGACAAACATGGAGAACGATTCCACCAAGACATATCCAGAATGGAAAAAAGATATACTGGCAAATGGAATGAGAAGATGCTGGCGGATTACTGCTGGACACTGCAGTGGGAGAAAGAGGAGGAAGAGTACAAAAGAAAAAAAAATACTCATTGACGATGTGTGTATATTTTTTGAGTTGTGTCATATCTAGTATTATACCTGATAGCATGCAGGATTCAATCAATTATATTTTACCGTTGAAAAAGAAAAAAAAATCTGTTATAATAAAGACAATAATTTTCAAATACAATTTTTCATTTTTTCCAAGTTTCTCCTCTTTTTTCTCAAAATCAGAGGGTGATAGAATTTTTCTGAGTTCAGATTCGGACTCAGCACACCTGAAAACATGAGAAACAGGCAAAATTGTTCAAGGGAGGGGAGAAAAGTTTTTTTTTGCAGAACAGTGTTATTGGCCATAGTTATTGAGTACATATTTCACTTCTTTATTATTCATAACATGTAGGACAAATGGTAAATAGAATTTTTTTTATTTTACTCACATAAAATATAACTTTCTTTTTAACAGAGTTATTCAACTATAAAATTATTTAAACTAAAAATTAATGTAAGATAAATAAAAATTAATTATGATAGTAAACAAACCAAAAATCATAATAAAAAACGAGAGGCGAAGGGATCGCTGAAAGTCAAGGTGCTATGAGCAAGAGTGGCAAAAGTATGCTGTATAGGAGACCAGAGACAGGGTACAATTATCGCCTACAGGAGAATCCTTCACTGTCCACCTCTCTTGGAATGAATAGGGTTAATTTCTTGTCTTCCTTTACACATTTCTTTCATTAGAAAATTCATTTATTCATAATCTTGAGTTCTAGGTAGAGCTCTGCTAGGAATATATTTAGTGAGAATTCCATTATTTTTTCTTCAATTCATTACTGTTATGAAGATATGATGTATCTAACCAAGAAGATTTAGTACCTTTGAGCCAAACTTTATCATTATACAGTAAGCTAGTTAAGCTCAATATCTTTTAATTTCAGACTAATCGTACCTTTGAGCCAATCTTTAGACAGTAAGCCAATTAAGCTCAATATCTGTCAATTTTAAACTAATCTCTTAATTATTTTCTTGATGTCTACAAAATATCTGTCAGTTCAAATAACTTGAATAATTTCTTTTTCATAGCCTAAGTTTACTTTTAAAAACACCAAAAAAACTTGAAATATTGTTTTTTAATTCAATAGTGAATAGGTTCTCATGAGTTTCACTACTAAATGAGTATTTATATTTAACAAAAATTCATAATAGATTGAATGAATAGGAAATTTTAGTAATTTAGCTATTTCTTAAGAAACCTTTTATTTTACAGTTAAAGGAGTTTGAAGCTCGAAGATTCTTTCAACAGATAATATCTGGTGTTGATTATTGCCATCGTCATATGATCGTCCATAGGGATTTGAAACCTGAAAATCTTTTATTGGATCACAATTTACATGTTAAAATAGCTGATTTTGGTAAGGTTAATTTATTTTATTACAATGTTTCTTTAAGCACATTCCATTTCTTCTATTTACGTAAATAAGTAAGATACATCATATATTTGACAACAACAGCCAACAAATATAAATTATCTTTTCTCACTAATTTTTTTTTACATTATTTTTTTTTTAATTTTATTTGTATACGATCTGATAATGTCAATCAAATCTATCAAAAATATTTACATATTCTTGTGCACACAGTTCACATGTACCCAGTTACATCATTAATAAAATGAAATGAAGTTTATTTAAAAATAAATAAAAAAAATATATGAACAAAGTAGAAAGAAATGAGAAATTTAACATTCTTCAAACATGAAAAGTTGGATAACTATCAAGGTCACTTCTTTGAGTATTTTATCTTAGAAAAGAGAAGACTTTTTAATATATAAAACCAATTATTCAGGAAATCAAATGTTTTACATGGCTGAGTATCTGATCAATATAATGATAGTCATTATCTCTTTGAATCTGATTTTTCTTTTAACACATTTGTCACCACATCATCTATATTTGCATGATGGGTGTTCTTCCTTAGGTACTTTCCTATTAATTAATTTACTTTGAAATTAATTTAAAAGGAATTAGTTTTTATTCTCCCTGCAGGTAGACCAGCCTAAATGGAACTGCCTCACATACTTCAGTTTTCCCCCTCATAATCAATGTTAAGTAGTTCAAAGAAAGGAAACATTAACATCATAATGTATACATGTATTGTCTTTTTTTAGGTTTGTCAAACATGATGATGGATGGTGAATTTCTTAGAACTAGTTGTGGCTCACCTAATTATGCTGCCCCTGAAGTTATATCCGGGAAATTATATGCTGGACCAGAGGTTGATATATGGTCTTGTGGTGTTATTTTATATGCTCTGTTGTGCGGAACCCTCCCTTTTGATGATGAACATGTTCCAACTCTCTTTAGAAAAATTAAATGTAAATAATCTTGATACATGGTATTTATTTATTTACGTTTTACTAAAATGATCTCACTATATTAAATTTATACTGTAATTCAATTGTTTGGTTTCATGGTTTCTTAGTGGGTTTATAAAATGTATTCTTATGTTAAACATTTTAATGAGCTTACAATAAATGAAAAGTATTTGATGTTGTGTAATTAGTAACAACACGGACGACAACGGGATATATCAGTGCACTGATGTGTGCCTCCAGTGCCAATGACGTCATATATATATGATAGCCCTTGCACTGCTCACCACTACTATTGACAGAATATATCCCGAGGCAGGTTCTCTCTCAATTTGCTAACGTCCATTATTGCTTTACTTTAGGGAATTTTCTTGTGGAATTTCGGTATTCTTTGTTTTTTTGCTGTTAAGCTACTGTTACATAGTTTACTACCTACTCTGACTGTCTCCTTTCCATTTGATTCTAGTGTCTTTAATTAGGGCGAAACAACCCTCTTTTCAACAGTCTAGCTTTTATTTAGTTTCATTAAATTAAGGTAAGCAGTTATTTCGAATTAGTCATTCTTTAGGATTCTGTATTTATTTGTGATTGTTTAGTACTATATTAGTTAGTTGTTAGGTCATCTAGAATTAATAATTTCAGGTAGTTTTTAGTATTTAGTGTCCATTATTTTTTAAAATTAATAATGGAGAAAAAATTGTTTACTGCTGATAGAGCTGGAGAATTTATCATTTCGGCTGAAAAATCAAATTTGAATACCGTCGTTGCCAAGTCAAACCAATATTGTAGGAGTACCACACACACATTAAATTTTTATTTTATTAGTAAAACATTATTTCACAGTGTGAGTTTGTATTAAAAAAAGTATATTGAAAATTAATGAAATAGTAAACATAAATAAAATCTTAATATTTCACTTTAGGCTAAATTAAATTAATACTTTACTAATATTGATAAACTTATTATTTGAATGAAATCTATTAACTTTACTGTGATCCTATTCTTTATAACTAATAAAATTAACTACATATAAAAAAAAAAACAGAATAAAGAAAAAAGAAAACTAAAATGAAGTACACAGAAGCTCAGAGTGACTGGAATACTGAGAATATAACATTATACGGTTCTAAGGTGGTGGTGGAGGGAAGGTCATAACATAGCAGGCGTTAAAAGGGATAATCTGACTTAGCTACTTGGAAGTGGTACTCCTAAGAAACAGGTTTTGTGCTTATATCTTCCGAACAGAAGTGTCCTTGTTACCTGGAAAAACGCCCAAATTAGTTGCTATGTCTCCAGGAACCCTTTTTAATGAAAAGTAATTCGCTAATAATAAAAAGTCGCTCACAAGTTATTGTTTAGACCTTGGAGGACTGGGCACTGATGCTCAAGATAGCTCGCCTAGAGCCTGGAGGGACTCCTTTTCTGTTTGTTGCTCAAATGTTAATTTTTTTTTTTTTTATGATACGAGGTTAATGATGATAAAATGGAAATTGTGTTCCTTCATGGTAAAGAACTTATACCAAAAGTGAAGGTATGTTCAAACACAAAAATCAAATGATTATAGGGATCTGCTAAATGGGAAATTAGAAGAATAAGAGGAATGAGTCGGAATTTCCTAACATACTATTTAGTGGAATTCATGTAGCACATTCACCTCAGGGAAAAGATTCTTACAAGATATAAACAATTTTTGGTCGGAAATAAATAACCATTAGTTTTTTAAATGGGATTAGTTTGTTTTTGTATAAATATATTTGTGATACTTATGATATCATTTAAATAATTTAATTTATAACTATTGGTGATAGTATAATTAAAAAGTACCTACTAATCTTTGGATACATGTCCTGTACCTGTCCATCTGGGCCCTCATGGCCCATTGGAGTATTGGTGTGTGTTCAGAAAACAGTTGTTTTTTTTTTTTCTTTATCATATTTAAAAAGTTTCAAATATCTGAAAAATAATTGTAAATGAGTTGACTGGAGGAAGAGATGAAAAAATATAAGAACTAAAAGTGATTCTTATATGATTTACATGAGGACCTCAGTTTGTGTTATTTTTTATTTATTCATTTATTTTGTTTGTTTATCTTACCTACCTACCCCTAATTATCTGGGCTAAGCCTTTCTCCAGTCAATAATCACTGATACACCTTTTATTATATACGTAATGATAATAATTACTTTTGAGGAATTAAAATGCAGTGTAGTCTATAATAAATACATATTTCATTATTAAACTTTAGTCAAAAAGTACCAATATATTGGTGGTGATCTGTCATGGTTCAGACAATGAAGTACCAATATTTTGGTGGTGAACGGCCGTTGCCAAGACGACAAAGTACAAATATATTGCATGCATTTCAGGCCCAGCATATATGAGAGCACAGCTCCACACATTGAGCCTTTTTCAAAGTGAAAACAATTAAATTTGAAGGCGCTAATGGCCTAGAAGTGGGTGTGGCTTAAAAAAAAAAAAAAAAAAAAATTGCAGTGGGAGCATTGCAATTTCGGGGAAAATAAGTTTTCTTTCAAAAGCACATTACCGGGAATTAAAAATGAACAAGCCTACAAAAGTTTGTTTTATGCTTCTATTGATAATAGATATCCAAGCAAAAATTGTCAATTTTACAAATTCGCTCCATGAACAATTTTTTTTAGTCTTATCTGCACAGTCACAATTTTCAAAATGGAAAACTACCACACCACAGGAAATGTATTTATTTTCTTCAAGCAGTTCATTCCGAGTTTCGAAGTCTATTCCGTGTAAACATTTTTGTATTGTGTGACTGTTTGACCAGATAAATTTTAGACCTGACAATTTATATGTGCCTATCCACTGAACTCGATGTGTGGCATAGGAAAGTCAAAAAAAGTAACAAGAAACTTATGTGTAAAGGTTTTTGCACGGATAAAAGAATATATATCATAATAATATAAAGAATAAATTAACACAAAGATGTAACTAAATATCTTATTTTACTTAATTAATTATTTTATTTATATTATTTGGCATTAAACTTTTTCTTTATTGGTAAAATAATAATTTCTATTCCCAATAGAAGCGTGAAACAAAATTTTGTTAGCTGGCTCATTTTTAAATCCCGATAATGTGCTATTGAAAGAAAACTTATTTCAAGCAAAATTGTGATGCCCCTACTGTAAGTTTAATTGGCTTCAGAAAAAGCTGAATGTCTTCCTTGGAATCCTCAATATACTCGGTGACAACACCTTCTGGGGCTGAGAAAATCTTCTTCCCAGAAATCTCGCCCATGTCACTCTCACTCTCAACGAGCATGATGACGGACCTGAAATTAGCCAATGTATTGGTCCTTCGTCATCTGGGCCACGGTCTGTCACCACCATTGTATTGGTCCTTCGTCATATGGGCCACGGTCTGTCACCACCATTGTATTGGTACTGCGCTGTGTAAGGGTTAAATTCTTGTGGCCATTGCCATATGTATATATATTTGTTCTTATTTATTTATATTTGATTTTTGTTTCATAGCTGGAATATTTCCTGTACCTGATTATTTGAATAAGAGTGTTGTTACCCTGCTATGTCATATGCTACAGATTGATCCTATGAAAAGGGCAACTATTGAAGATATCAAGTAAGTCTAACTGGGTTAATATATTTCATTTTATCTTTTTTTATTTTTTATTTAAGCACCTTACTATTCTTGAAAACCTTCTATTATTGCAAAACATTAAACCAATCTTATGTTTAGTTTCATCATCTTGTCTTTTTCGGTATCCCTTGTTGTTTTTGAAATTTTCATATGAGCCCTAAATATTTTTATGTGAACCTTTTCAAATCTAAGAGATCTGGATTTTTATTTTGTCAGGTTTTAATGCCTTAAACCATTTTTAATTTTTAGTGTGTGACTGATATCATTTTAAGGTTTCAAAGAAAAATAGTTGTGTGAAACAAAATTTTTAAAAAATAGTGATTTTAGAGAATAATTGTAGGCCGTGTTTTCATTGAAGAATAAAAGACTACAGTTCCTGTTTCCAATGAAATCAAACTTCATGTCTTCAAATTATATTGTCAAAGTAGTCTTTCAATTTATTTTTCACTACTTTAATTTTAAAATTACAGTTGCCCCAAATATTTTGTAATTTGGCTTCTAACTCTTCAGTCACTCTACCTTCTGCACAATCATATATTGTTTATAAATGTTTTATACTAATCATCCAATGACTTAATCAAAACTAATTTTGTAAAAAACGGACTTTGAATGCTTTATATAGAACAACCTCAAGGTATTTTTCCACAATTAAAACAAAAATAAGATCAATTAGATAATATTAAATGCCAAAAATGATCAAAGATTAAATAAAGTCTTATTATTAAATAGAGTTCTTATTTCAATGATGAATATTTTCACAAAGTTCAAATAATACGCAATAAATCTAAGCGCGATGGAGTAGGTATTATTAAACTTAAACCATAATTATAAGATTTGAAATAGAATTGGGGAAGTAATGTATTGAAATATATCACTTCCCACTTCACATTAAAAATACTTGTGTATTGGTCTCCCTTATTTTCTGATTTTAATTGAAGATTGCATGCAGAAAATATGTCCAAAAAATTTTAAAAAAAAGTAAATACAGTAGTACTTGGATAATTCGAACCCCTAGGGACTGATGAAAAAGTTTGAATCGTCCGAAATTCGAATTACCGAAGTTTTTGAAAATAAAGGGCTAAAAAATCGAACTTCATATGTTCACAAAATTTTTAATTAAAACATAAAAAATAATTACATACATTTTATTTAGAGAAAAACAAAAATTGCACAAATTGATGATTAAGTACACATGTAATAAATAACTTTCCAAAAAAGCAAACCTGAAATTCTATTGTTTTTGAAAAAAGTCTGAATTTTTATTTGCTTCTTTGATTGAAGCCTGTCGGAGATCAAAATAGATTCTAAAACATTTTACAGTTTAGAAACCTTCTCACTGACATAATTTTTACTTTTTATAAATCGTCTTAATTCCTCTATATACAATAGTGATCTGGCTTCACTTGGAATGGGCTTTTCCTGGTTTACTGTAGACTCATCTTCATCACCTGATTCATTGTCTTCATCATCATGCTTCTGAGAAGCTGCGAATCTCTTTGACAACTTTGGCGATTATTTCGCCTTCAGTTAAGGCACCGCGCACTGCGATATCTTCATTGACATTAATGAAATCTGCATAGGTTATCCAATAGTCTGGAACTACGTCTTCTCATCCATCCTCTGGGTGTAAATCGCCAACAGAATCGAAGCAACTTATTCCACTTTCATTTGATTTTTAAAATCCAGCTATTTAAAGCAGTTACCTGAGGGGGTGGGGAAAATTTTGACAAGATTTAAGATCGGCTGCCTCTCTGCCCACATCCCATTGGAGGTTCAGACTCGTAAAAACTTTGAATTATCCAACATTTTATTCGAATTAACCACGGTCTTTTTTTACATTGTTTATGCACTAAATTTTAGGGGCCGAGAGAAATATTCTAATTAAAGACGATTTTGAATTATGGAAGTTCTAATTATCCATGTTCCACTGTATTTAATTTCTTTATTTAAATTTTAATGTCCATTATAATTAACTCAGAATTTACAGAATTTAGGACGGGTTATCTACCACCTAAAAAAAAACAAGTAAATAAAAATATATTATAATTAAAAGATAATTAAACAACTTATAGTGTACCTTAAATAACATCGGTTCTGGAAATATTTTATGATGATATAACATTGTATCAGTGTTATCCAATAAAAGGATTTATTGATGAAAAATATAATTTTGTTATTTGAAATTTACAACAGGCTTTCTGATGTAAGATGTTTTGTGTTTAGAAAACATGATTGGTTTCAAAGAGATTTACCAGCTTACCTTTTCCCTTCTCCTGTCGAACAGGATTCATCTGTAATTGACACAGATGCTGTACAGGAAGTTTGTGAGGTCAGTTGGCAGTTATTTTGAAATGCTTTTAATGTTCATTTTGGATCCATTCATTTACTTGGTCCAAATTTACACCAATTATAAAAACTATAACCCACACGTTAAACAAATTAAATTTTATTTGTATTTAACTCAATTTTTTAAGTCATGTTTTTTCAGGAATTTGAAGTGTTTATAATAATAACGTGCAAACCTATGATATTAAATTATAGCATAAAACTTTGCCATTCTACTTCTTATGGGCTGGCTTAAATCTGAGTATAAAAATGGAGTAATATTCAATTTTTGTTTCATTGAGATTTTATGTTCCATAACTTCTTTGCCAGTGATAAAATTAACACTTCAACTTAAGGAAAAATAAATTTACTAATTCTCATTTGTGTGTGTGGTGTAGAATAAAAATAGTTTTCATGCTTCATTTTTATCCTTTTTCTAAATAATAACATTTTTGTCAGTTTTTAATCCAAATAAAAAGAAAATTAAAATATCTACACTAAATCCACTCTAAAGTGGATTGGAAGAGGATAATGATACGTTCATTGAAAATCATTGGTACACTATCTTTCTAGTCCTAATAAATTGATTTTAAATAAATTATTACGTGAATTGAAATCATGGAAATGATTATATTTCCAATCAGATTTCTCTAAGTCAGCATTCATTTCATTCATCAGACACCCTAAAAACTAAAATGATATTTGTTGGTTTATTAAGTTTAAAAATACTGCCCTTTTATATATTGTGTATTAATTACTCCAAATATAATTGTTGATGATGTTGAAAAAATGGATTATGTCTTTCCAATATGCTTTCTTGATCAAGTTATCGATGACCTGTATTTCCCTATATTTTACTGAAGCTCTCTCTGTTTTTGTTGTTATTTTTATTTTTATTTTGTTTAAAGCTTATTTGCTGGAGTATTAATCTTTAACTATTATTTGTACACGTTTACATGCATTTTGTCAAGGGGAAAGGACTGATTAACCTAGTGAATATTTCATTTCACTCATTATTTAATTAATTAATCTAGACACTTACTCAATGGATTTGTTTCCATCAAGCTCTTCCTCTGACCCCTTAATTTACTGAAGAAGGCTAGCAATAGATTAGAATTTGTTAAATGATTTTTTTCAACAGGCCTGCAGTTTTCTTATACCAATAAGCCGATTTTTGTGTTTAATTAATTATTATTTACTTACTATATGTTATTTAATTTATTATTTTCCTTATGTCATTTCAACTTACAAGTTCTTAATAAGAACTAGTTAGCCTCAATAATAATAATCAGAAAAATCCATAATAGAAAAACTTTTTATCTTGACTAAGAAATCTGCTTCCAAAAATTTGAAGCTTTTAAATAAATTTAATGTTTTAACCAAGAAACATGAACTGTCCACCCCACCCTACTACAGCTTTCTAGTTATAAAGGAAATTGTGACCTGTGTGAGGAGGGTGCTGTGTGTATTGCCTTAGCAGAGTGTTTGATCTCCAGCTGACAGATAGTAGCTGGGCAATGTACCTCAGCATGGTTAGGAAAGATTAAGTTCAGAAATTAATTCAAGGAATTCTACCTCTGAGTGAGAATTGTTTTCACATTTGAAATAAAAAAGCATAAGAGCGTAATTATCAGAGGCGGCTTTAGACAACCATTTCTGGGGGGGGGGGCTAATTTAGTTAGGGCTTACCACTGTGCCTGCGGGTGTAGAATCAAATTTTTATAACCAGGCACCTGAAAATTATTAAGGAAATATTTGATAAACTAATAACATACACTAATTGGAACTTATTACTTTTAATTTGCCTAAACAATTTATTTTTCTAACTTAATCAAAAAAGATTGTGAATTTTTACTCTGGGGGGCTAAGCCTTTTTATAATAGTTGATATTTGACATTAAGTAAGTAGCTTTAAATTTAAACAATTTTCTTATTACTTTGTTTTAAACAAAACTATTCTATCTATTGGTATAACTAACTATTGGTCGAGTAGAGCACTCGACCAATGAACTGGAGGATCCAGGTTCAAAACTTGAGCGCAAACTAAAGATTTTATCTTATAGTGTTGTCGTTTGAGGGGTCGTTGGGGGGGGGTCCCAGATCATCCCTAGGCTCACCCAGCCTTTAATTAGTTAATGAATTAATTAATGGGTATCTGCAAAGAGAAAAATCAGGTGGCTGGAGCATAGTACTGACCAAACTATCTCCCTAGTGTGCCGTATGGTCATGAATCAGATACCTCTAGAGTATCTACCCCTCTAGGGCCTTTTGGCCTGTTACAGGCCATCATTTTACAATGCTCTATAAGCAATGTGTTAACTTTATTTCAGAAATTTGGCGTTAGAGAGCATGAAGTACACAATGCACTTCTATCGGGTGATCCTCATGACCAGCTCGGCATAGCTTATCATCTCATAATTGATAATAAAAGGATTGCTGATGAAGCAGCAAAAGCCGAATTGAAGGATTTTTATGTCGCAAGCAGTCCGCCGCCTGTTACATTCAATCCAAATGAGCTAACACCAAGCCCAGTTCGGCCTCATCCTGAAAGGATGACAAGTAATTAGACTTATTTATTCTCTTTTACCTCATTGTCAAAGTATTAATTTGATCATATAAATTTGTATATAGCTACTCTTCTCCTTGTTAGAGATAATCAAGGTATTTTTCTTAGATGTTGTTGTTGTTTGTTTGTTTACATGCATCTGCTACTGAGGCCATTAGCACGTATTTTTCTTAGTAACTACAACTGTTATATTTTATTATAATTTCAGTGTTCATTTATTGATTTGAAAGAGATGAAAGTTCATTTATTTCTTACTTTATTGTTTGACATAATATCATCACAGGGAGATTTTTCCATTTTACGTTAAATAATGTTCATATACAAAGGATAATTGAAAAGTATGGAAAAATAATTTTGAATGTTTCTATTCTATTCGATTTTGATGTTCTATTAATTTTATTTCTAATAGAATAAAACAAAGATGAAGTAAGATGGTGCCAAAAACTTTACTATAAACCAAATACTTTTCTCCAAAATTTCTCTTGACTATATTGAGAATGTAGTAGTTGTGAAGTAATCGTTCATTATTTATAATCAGAAATGAAAAAAAAAAAAAAAATTCTTTGAGAACATTTAAAGATGCCATTTTGTTTGAAGCTAAATACCTATAAAAAGTTTAAGATGAAGACTACATGATTTTTACTGCATGAATTTTAAACATTATGAGCTTGGCCAATTTACCTAGACCTTTCAAATTAAACCAAGCATAATTTATCTAGATCTTTCAAATTAAACTAAGCATAACTGTGTCATGATTCATCCCAAATTGGAAAATTTATATGAATGCTAGAGCCAAAACGACACACCGTGTATATAAATATATGAATCATAACATAAAAATATGTCCTTGAATTGATTTAAAATTACTTGGTTATCCTATTACGAGGGTGGTATGAAAAGTTTCTGACCACAACATGAAGATGGCAGCACTCGGATATAAAAGCCTGTGAATTTTGTTGTTCATCTGTTGACAGTTACCCACCAAAGATTCAGCCATTTTGGATGTGCAGTTTTTATGTAAAAGTTGTTTGAGTGAGTTGATGTGAAGGTTTTTGTGAAAATGGACAAAATCGAATATCAAGCTGTCATTAAATATTTGTTTTTGAAAGGCTACACACCTATTCAAATCAAAGATGAGTTGGATTCTATGTGTGCAGACTCTGCACCGTCATTTACCACAGTGAAATTTTGGGCAGCTGAATTTAAAGGTAGCTGTAAGAGCTTGGTAGATGATGAATGCTTGGGACATTCAAAAACCGACAAAAATATCATCAAAATTCACCAAATGGTGCTAGACGACCTCCGAATTAAAGTGTTTTTGATTATTTCTTTCATTGTTTCTTATTTTGGATTATGTGATATTCAGAATTGGATTAAAAAAAAATATGAATATGTTGCTATGTAAAAAACCTATGTACATATTTACATTTTTAGGTGCAATGAGAGATCGAGTACTAAACAGCAATAGGGATGATGTTGGTACAAATATTAACACTCCTGTAAAAAGAGCAAAGTGGCATCTTGGTTAGTACTTCATATTTTAAAGCTTTGTGTTTCTATTACGGGGAATTTACTATTTAAAAGTATATTTTTTGTATTGTATTAGTAATTTTACTTTTGCCATTATTTACTAATTTTTTTATTATTTAGGAATTCGATCTCAAAGTAAGCCTACTGATATTATGAATGAAGTATATCGAGCTATGAAGGCTCTAAATTTTGTAAGTATATTTGATTCTTGTTGTGTATAAAATGACAACAAAAACTTTATTTAGACTAAAACACAATATTGCCATCCAAATGAATAGGATTCATCCCATTTGAAAAACTATTGAGATTTTAACTATGAGAATGTATGAAGATGTTGGAAGCTGATCAGGGCAAACTCTGTTGATTCCATATGGTTTCTAAATAATGGCTTCAACTAGTAAAGTGACATTCGATTCTGAGTGAGTAATGTGACAGTGGTACTTCTCCTTTCCGAATATAACTCTATTCATTAGTTAATAACAATTGCAGGGTGCCAGTGTATAGAGTGTGAAAGTAAATTATTATACATCCATTTTTAAACTTACCTTCAACATTATTTTCATTGTTCATTCTCAGTCCATTAGTTTTTCACGGTTCATACTTAATCTCTCATATTTTTACTCTGCTGCAGTTCACTAACTATAAAATTCTGTATTTTATTGTTTTAAAGATTTATTGTTTTTATGTTATGGGCTAATTAGTCATTTTTTGAATAATTCTCATGATATTCTTGTTATTCTCAGGGGTTTTAGGCCATTGCCAACAAGAACTTGTTTTTGAGTATCTAATATGCCTTTATGTGGATTACGCTGTTTCCCTGGATATTATCAAAGGAAATAGCTTTGGAAATTATGACTAATTTATTTTAATTTATGGATTTGTATTTTATTTTTCATGTCATTAGATGTTATATATATATATATATATATATATATATATATATATATATATTTTTATTCATACATAGCCAACTATTGATTAGTCTATCTAGAAACCATAAAAAATTGTTCAACTTACCTACAGTTCAACTTACAGAGCATAACTTCATTGAGCTTATAATTTAAAACAATAGGAGTTAAAATTAACTTAATAAATCTTACTATAATATATGTTGTTTATATGTACATATAAATGCAATTGGTAAGAAATGGTTATTTGAACTTTTATTGAGTTGGTACATACATATGTGGACCTCACTAACTGTGTGTAAATAATCTCTAATCTTCTTTTGAACATTGTTATCCCATTTTTTCCATAATCAATTTTGAAATGTTACTAAAACATGTAAACGTGTGATGATCGACGGTTTCACTGGTTCCCATGAATGTCCAATGTGTATTAAGCACATTTGTGGATTCTCTGATTTTGGGAGATTCTTTTGTGACCACTTATTCACTACTAGTGATTGGAGATTCACCGAAGTTGGCAATTGAAGTTATACAGGTGATGACTCCTAGGAGTTTGTCTCATAGAAGAGAAAGTCCTAGAAGTCCCCCTCCCAGGATGGCAATTTTCAGTTTGACTTATTTAAACAATTTTCCACGATTTTGGCCTGAAATTGATTTATTGAGGTGAACTTTATGTGTAATGTGTAATGACTCTGGACTACAAATTCTGTTCAACTTATTTGAGGATTTGACTTATCGAAATCATTAAGCACATCGAGAGTATAGGTGCTTCGATTGCTAAGGTCATTAACACCAGAATGTTTCTTATATTATACATTTCATTTGTTATTATATTTCTAGATCTCTGACCAAAGATTTACAAAAACAAAATAAATAAATAAAGAAGAAATATGGGTTTATTTCCTTGTCCAAATCAAGAAGGTGTTATTATTATCCATTCATTGAATTTTTTTTTGTTTTAGTTCATGTCTGTTTTTGAGGTAGAAAATTAGCTTGGCTTTTTGTTTCTATGTACCAGAGTTTCTTCAGTTGAAATATCATATAATTTTTTTTAATTGTATTCTAAATATTTTATTTTTACTTTTTTTAGGAATGGAAAGTTATAAACCCATACCATGTGCGTGTAAGGCTGAAAAAACCTTATTGTGAAGATGAATATACCAAAATGTCACTCCAATTATATCAAGTTGATTATAAAAGTTATTTACTTGATTTCAAGAGCCTTAGTTCAGAAGAAGATCCTCAACCAATAGGTGATTTCTCATCTAAAAGTAATTTTTAAGGATTAGGTGAGGCCTGGAGTATTCTTCAATCCCTATCTTGAGCCCTCGGCAACCCTAGAAGATAAAATCTTTAGAAGTAAAACGGGGTGGACTCAATCTTAAGGCCTGAAGCTAGTTCTTATATAGCTGGTTTCCATTAAATGTACCACTGAGCTATATCCACTCTATTTAAAATATAATTAATAAATATGTTTGTAAATATATCTGGCATTATTGAGGTATTTTCAGAATTGGCGTTTTATCTTTGGCAATCCATCTTTATCTGCCTTGAAAACACTTTTTTCTGTTCCAGCACCCATAAATCTGTAACATCTGTATTTTAGTTTCAACGGCTTGGCATAAATAATTATGTATATTCATATATATATATATATATATATATATATATATATATATATTTATTTATTTATATCCTTTAAAACAATAAATTCCTACCCTTGCTATAGCAGAGTCGTTGAGTTGTGATACACGGGATTACCCCCAACCTGGACTCAAGGAGGGCCAGGGTTAGGCAAAAATTAGCGAGCGCTAAAAGCTGATACTTCTCCGCTAATTTAGTGATACCATAGAAACCCAGTGCTAATAATTAGTGCATAGCGACGGCAGTGCGCTAATAGCTAATTTATTTATGAAGTCTTTTATGGAAGCATCCCTGGGCTTTCGGGGCTCTTATGATAGACCAGAAGTGAACCAGCAGTGACCCGGAAGCCATTTTGAGTGACCGGAAGTGTAATCGGAAGTGGTAAAAATAGCCCAGAAGTGACCCAGATCGAAAAGGAGTTACCCAGCGATAGGCATAAGTCGACTGGAAGTAATAGAAATTGACATTGATGTGATCAGAAATCATCTAGATTAAAGCGGAAGTGAAACAGGAGTAAGGTAGAATGCTCCTGGAAGTTGCTCAGAGCAGACCGAAAGTGAACTTTGAGATGACAAAATGTTGTAACTATAGCTAATGGTATTAGCTATCACGATATTTAAACATTTCATAAATAAATTAGCGATTAGTGCACTGCCGTCGCTATGCGCTAATTATTAGCACTGGGTTTCTACGGTATCGCTAAATTAGCAGGGATGTATCAGCTTTTAGCGCTCGCTAATTTTTGCCCAACCCTGAGGAGGGGAAGGCCTACCCCCTCCCTCCAACCCAGCCTCCTTCACCCTTATTCTGTTTTCTCTCAAAGAAGCTGGATTATTTACAGGAGGAAAAATACCCTTGTCATTTATTCTTCACAAATTATACTTTAAATAGAAGAAAACACACAACAGGAAATTTTTAATGGAACAAAGGGATATCGTCACTGCCAGATGTTTATTTTTACCCCAAATCAGAGAATGCAGTTTAGAAGAAGTGGTATTTCTGGATGAGTCATGGATAAATGCTGGAAAAACATTTAGCAAATCCTGGACAGATGACTCACTTCGAGCTCCCGAAAACTACTGGGAAGGGTTGACGCCTTATCATGGCCCATGCAGGTAGCACGAACAGTTTCATACCTAACAGTATGTTGTTATTCAGGTAAAAAAAAAAAAGTACGGGATTATCATAAAGAGATGAAGTCAGAAGTATTCAATTGATGTGGATAATTAAAAACAAGGCTCCAACTTGGAATAACTAATTTGGGCACCAATAAAAGGGAAAGTTGCCAAGGAAAATACGACCTTTAACATCACCGATGTAGAGCGACTGACGAGAGAGGAATGTGACACTTTTTCTCCAGAAAATTGCAATGAACCAGTAAGGCATACAAAGGAAGCAATTGAAGAAGCTTGGCGGAAAGAAGCACTGCGTGAAGAGAATCTAGAAGAAATGATTCAAAGTCCTCCTCGAGGAATTCTAGTGCATCTGATTCAGATAATTCTTCAGAATATGATTCAGGTCACCTATGATTCAGGAGGGATGGGTTGCTTTCCCCTCCCAGGCGATAAACAGAATTAAAAAAAAAAAAACGGTTTAGAATAACTAACTAAATAAAAATAATAATGATTGTTTTATTAAATGTTTGTTTTTGCAACTAGTACATTTTTTTACCTTAATTTGAAATATTTATTTAATAAATAGAGAAGTAAATGAAATAAATATTAAACAAATATAAGACAGTGAAGAGTGCACTAAAAAAGAGAGGGAACACTTCCCCTTCGCAGGGACGCAGGGTGGGGGAGGCCTGGATGACGTAGTTCCCCCACCACCCTTGTATCACGACTCGGCGGCCTGACATTACTTGTATTTTGGGCCATGTTTAGAATCCTTTTATATCGGAGCAAATTAAATTTCTCTGATATTTATGATATTAATTTTGAAATAGAAGCATTATTATTACAATTTATTAGAATTTTATAAGAAATTTATTATTCATGATTATATTTCAGATGGAGATATTGTGTCTTATCAACAGTCAACTGGATATCAAACAATGGAGTTCTTTGAATTGTGCGCTTCTCTTATAACACAATTAGCTCACTGATTCTTTTTTCTAGTATTTTTTTGTTTAACATATTAATATACCTCATAATTTCCTGAATCTGACTTTGCTTATTTGGTTATGGTAGAAAAAGTAATGCCACTGTCATAATCTTTAATGAAAGAAAGATTGAATATCTTTGCTGATTGGGTTTCTGTGGCCAGGAGAGTGATGCTTGACCACACTACATATCCAGCAATGAGGAAGAAGAGCTAACAGTCGCAAGCAATCTGCTTAAATACTGTCAAACACCACAAGCACTGTCAAAAAATTCAAAAAGCAATATATTGAACAAAATCATTGAGGAAAAAACTAAGATTGTTAACCACTGAAGAGATATATAAAAACCGAGTTTGTTGCATTCACAATGTGTTGTTGTTGTATTGGTTAAGGATAAGGAAGGACTCTTCAAAACCTCAGTTTTCTAACTGATATTTAGAGGAATCTTTATCAGAATATTGGCTCATTCATTGACAACAATTCTGTGGAGAACCAATTCTGAACACGGCGAAGTTACTATTTTTTTTAAACCTTAAAATAAATTTTTATCTAACGTTTAATCTTCGGGGGAGCGTGCTAAATTATTATTCTTAAACAAACTACAAATGCTTGTGCATTTTCTTACTCACAGTAAATAATACTCCTGTATATACATTTGTTTAGATATAAGAAAAGAAAAACATATTTATGCTAATTCTCTAAATCAATTTTGGATCAAATGTTTTAGTTACTGAAGTATTAATTACTTAGAAACAGTATGTATTTTGATAATTTAATTCTATACTTGAATTATCAGTAAAATAAATTTTCTTATTTTTTTATATACAAAATAAATTTTCTCTTTGATAACTTCTATCTACTTCAATATACTTGATTTGCTTGGATTAGTTTTTCATTGTCTTAGTGTATTGTTTCAGATCTTTTATCTTGAGTAGCACTACTATAGAAATTTCTATCACTCAATAAGTTCTTCAAAAGTGTAGTTGTATTGATCTAGAAACTTGATGTGATTCTATGAAAAATCAAGTCATTTTCTGCTTGGAAAAATCTTTTTACAGAAGATTTTCATTCACAATTTTTGCTTAAAATAAATTGTAAAAATGATTTTCCATTTCTAGTTTTGTATGCCAATATTAATGTGTATTTTTATACATGAAACTGTAATAAACTGGTTTCAACAAAATGATTTAAACATTCTTTCACGAAAGAAATCACTGACATTTTTATCATGTAATTAGTTCTTGAAATCCTTTTTATAAACTAAGCACTGGAGCAGATAAGTTATTTTATTATGTTATTGAACAGTAAAACTGTAGAGATGACCTCCTAGAGTACTAAATTTTATCAATATTTTAGAAGATATGATGTATATTTCATCATGCTGGGATAAAAAAAAATCTTAGAGAATAGATAATTAAAGAAGTTGTGAAAACAATATAATTTAAAGATAATTGTTCCAAGGACAGTTCATTTTAAAATGAAGAAAGCTGGTTTTTAGGGCTTTGGTTAGTGGATTAAAACCTCTTACTAATTTTAAAAGTTGGAAAGTGTGTTTGGTTCTCTTCTTGTCTTTATGTTTGTTACCTTTTCACATCAAAACTACCTAACTGATTTTAATGACTTTCCTCAATTGATTTTTAGGACCCATTTAGTTTCATTGGCGATTTATGATTATGGTCTAGCCTATGAAAGGCTAAGGGAACGATTGTGTGTGTAAATATTTCTAAGAATTTATTTATTTATTCTGAACAAAAAAGTGAAGTGGAGTTTCCTACGGATGACGATGAGGGTTCTGATAATGTACCCCAAAGTGTTTCTATCTTGATTTTTCAACACATTTATTGATGGGTTTTGGAGGCAATAACCTGTAGAAAGAGACCAACAGTCCAGAAGTTGTTGTTATTGCTGAGCCTTGATGTAAATATTTCATTATTTCTTTGTAACCGTCTCGAAAACATCATCTGCTACACACCGGAATTCTGGTTGCTCACAGAACTATGTTTTGCAGAGCCAGATAACCTATTAAAACATATTTATTGTTAAGAAACTATTTTGACATCAAAACACAATTTACATGTTACAATTGAAGATTTCAGAATTTAGACTTTGTGTACACTATGGAAATTGGAGCGAGAATGCTGGGGAGGTAAATAGTGGGCATACCTATATAGGCTAAGGAATGGTAGATGAGTTATATGAGGAATAGGCTGAAATGACTTTCTTTTACTTCTGGGCATATTTTATCAATGGTGCAGTTTTTTTAATCACAAATTTCCTTTGGCATTACGACCGGCATCTTCAGGTGGCTATGACACAAACTTGAAATCCGACTTCGCTTTGTCCATTGAATTATGGGAATTACTAATTGATACTAATCTCCTTGGGGTTTATAATATACTAGAGTCTGTTTTATAATATACTAGAGTCTGGGGTTTATAATATACTTTCTGCGTCTATGAAAGCAAAAATAAATTAGAAACCAAATAATTAATATTAAAATCTAATAACGCAAATCTGTAACTATTTGGGTCCATTGTTTCGAACTCCTGATCTCCGAACTTTGAGTCATAGACGATTTTAACCTAGCCTAAGACTCTCCCCGTGTCAAGACCTACCTGTGTGCCACGTTTGGTCAAAATCGGTCAAACAGACTGGATTTGTATAAGGAACAAACATACAGGCAGACAGCTGGTAGACGTTTTTGACCTAGCCTATGACACTCCCTGTATCACGACCTACCTTTGCACCAAGTTTGGTACCTAGTATTTGAACAAAACAATACATTTTAGAAATTTCTTCTTACTTCTCGGCGGTTTTTAAACCACAAATTTTGTCCGGCATTAAGACCGGCTTCTCCAGATGTTGACTTCTTGTTCATTCGCTGATCACAATGGTTTTTGTTTTCAGCTAACGAACAAGCTTTATTTACCATCTCAAGAAGCCGGCTGTAATGTGGGGAAAAAATTGTGATTTAATAAAATGTATTAATTTTCAAATATCAAGTATTCTGTAGAGAAAATGTTATAAACCCGAAGGAGGTTAGTATAAATTTGTAATTCCAATAATTCAATATACAATAAGAGTCAGTTTATGATAATCCATCAAAAAATATGTTACCATTAAATAATATTGAATTAAAACCAATATTAGTAATAGAAGCCTATTCAAGTATATTTATAATCCTATATGTTTTATCAGAGAATGTTTCTAACTGGTCGTAACTGGGGTGTATATAGGAAATAATTTCGGGGGGGGGGGGCGGCTGGAAAAACCGGGGGATTTGGGCGGTATGGAATACTAACAACCCAGAACTCTTGGAATACTTAGCAAACTAAAACGCTATTTTTTTTATTTTTATTTTTTATTTATTTTTTTTTTTTTGCGGCGCATCTACTTCTAGGTCATTAGCGCCGACATCCAGGGTACAGCGAGGAATTTTCCCAACGAGCCCTGAGATGAGAAAATTCCTGCCGGAGGTGGGGATCGAACCCACCATCTCCCGCTTATGAATTCAAGGCGCTAACCATTAGACCACGGGAGACCCCCTAAAAAAACGCTATTACACCCAAAAGAAATATTTTTATGAACTAAGTGATCTAATTTAATTTATTTTTGAGGTTATTATGCCATATCTTTACCGCTTAAATAAAAATTTCGGGGGGGGGGGAGGCTGCAGCCTCCCCCTCCTTATATACGCCCATGTAACTGGTTAACTTTGGTAACGGACTAAGGTTGGGAAGAGAAGAAGTTTAACTCTTTAACTTTTTTTTTTTCTAATTTAGGGTATTGCAAAACACTTGCCGATTTGTACTTATTGTATTGAAAAACATTTGGTTCCAAGAAATAGGGTGGGGCATATATGCACGGACAGAGGATCTTAAGTGGGACATATATGCCCCTCTGTGCATTAATTAAGGAAGCTTGGCTATGGCTGTTTTATATTCCGACCCCCTACTTGCCACGCTATACAACAGCGAGTCTAACAAAAATTATTGATGCTATACCAACTTTGAATCTAATTAATATGTTGTGTAAATTGAAAGCCTATCTTTAATACAAAGATATATGGATGGCGTTAATGACCTCAAAGGTTAACCTTTATTAAATGAATACCTTAAATCCAATCAAAAAAAAAAAAAAAAAAAAAAAAAAAAAAAAAAAAAAAAAAAAAAAAAAAAAATGCAATGACCTACTAACAAAATTTCGTAGGACATACAGATAGACAGAGTCAATTTTTGATAAGAGTGGATTTGGTGTCTTTAATATATAAAAAGTCGGACTCGCAGGAACTGCGTTATATTATCACGGCTCCGCTCATATCACTGGCGTCATTTTGACATAGAATATATCAATTCCAATCATCGGCCTAAATAAGGGGGTGGGCTGCCCCCTCCTGAAATTTTGATCAAGGCCAGTTATAATTTGACTTTTTAGGTACTTCTCTAAATAAATTAAAAAGAAAATAAATTATATTATATCTAATTTTGGTTTATTAAAGTACATTAAATTGTTTAACAAAAAGTGTGAATTTTATTTCCAATATCTTTTGGAATGCCTCTTTTGTGCATAATGGAAAAACTTGCATACGGGTGTGCAGAGACAGCTGAGACATACCAGCTGGTTTCGAAATAGCTAACACGTCAAAAAACGAAGTCCTCAAATAAATTCAAAATTCAGAGGAAGAACCACTATTGAAGCTGATATAAGGGCAAAAAAAAGGAAGAGAACAAGGCAGAGGTTTGGATAAAACAACACCGAGGTAAGAGACACGTTCGTAGTATTTCATACGGATTGACGAGTTTCTAGTAAAGGGCGCGGGGAACACGGGCTTTTCGCTGAACGAATAACGTATCCTCGACTATTTGGAGGCTAAACCATAACAGGAATATCCAAATTTAGATAGATCTAACCTCGTAAATTCTTTTTTTTTTTTTAAAAAAAAGACAAGCTGGTTAATAAAATTGTTAATTTAACGATATTATGAAGCGTATTATTAGGTTAAATCTACTGAAATAGTACTATCTTGGGAGTTCTGAGCCAACTGGGTGTCTGTTACCTATAAGTGGTGCGACCTATAGGTATGCGAAATAATGTACTTCTCACTGCCAAACTAGCCAGGGTAAAGAATTACGAATTATAAACGATGGGGAGTCATGAAATGATGAATCATACTATGCAGGGGTTCGGATCCCCGGAACCGGCGTCTTTCAGGCGCGAGAAAGTGGACGCCGATACACCGTCATGCAGCGACAGCATCGCTGTAGATACCGTGGCTAATTTAGCTAATAATATTCCAAGTGAGGATAGACGCAGGGAATTGTGGATGATGCTAGGCGAGAAGATATGGGAGCTACAAAGCTACACGAAAGCCAAGCATAACATACACAATAAGATTAAGGCGTACGCCAGCTCAATAGGAACGCTCTATGACCAATTGTCTGAACTCGGTGGATTCCCAGTGACTCGCTCAGAGGTAAAAAGTTGCGGAACCGACCCTTCACCCAGGCGTGAATCTATACAGGATGTGCCTAGGGAGGGAATATCTGGAGAAGGGAAAGATTGTTATGATCCGCAAGTACAAGGGAGAATAATGAAAAGGAGTGAACAGGCTACGATAAACGGTGAAGGGAAATTGACAGGAATTGCCCAAGCTACTGGAACGCAAGCCTCAAGAAATCCGCCGGATGATCAGTGGCATACGGTAAATAAGAAGAGAAAAACACGAGGGAATGTACAACGTCATGATGCTCTGCCAAGGACAAGACCACCACGTCCAGACGTGTTAATCGTAACCGCAAAAGAAGGCGCATCGTACGCGGATATCCTGCGTACAAAAAATGCTCCCGCCCTTAAGGAGTTGGGGGAATGTGTAAATAAAATCCGTAAATGCACCTCAGGGAGCCTCCTCCTGGAGCTGGACCGGAACACACAAACAAAGACGGATCAACTCCGCAATGCAGTGGCGGAGTTAATTACTGACCAAGCTGAGATAATCTGCAAGCGAGATTCCAAATCTATTGAGCTAAGGGACCTCGACGAACTCACCGAAGTGGCCGAAGTGCACGAGGCTCTTAAAACCCAGATCGAGGGAGCGGAGAATATTGACTTATCAGCAGTGAAATCACTTCGAACCGCCTATGGTGGTACAAAGACTGCAGTCGTGGTTCTGCCCATGGACCTGGCGAGGAAGGCAATAGCTAAGGGGGAAATAAAAATTGGTTGGGTAGTCAGTCGCATTAGAGAATAAATATCCCCCCAGTGATGTTTCCGATGTTTCGCGTATGAACACATGGCACGATGCTGTAAGGGCCCCGACAGAACAAACTTATGCCTCAAAAGCGGTGGAGAGGGTCACTCAGCCAAGGGGTGCACTGCAGAACCACAGTGCTTATTATGTGATGAAGAACGGAGCCGCGGGCACGCAACAGGTAGCTTCGGCTGCCCATTCTATCAACGAGCGATAGATTCAGTGGTCAAACGACGGAGATGAGATTCTTACAGCTCAACCTCAACAACTGTGCAGTGGCTCAGGACCTCTTCTGGCAAACGGTCAAAGAAAAGAACATAGACTTTGCTTTGCTGTGTGAACAGTACAAGGATGTCGGGGGATCTTGTTGTTGGATGCCTGACAAGACGGGTCGAGCTGCAATCTGGGTAAGAAAAGGTCTTTTCATCCAAGAAGTACAGCGGAACCTAAGCAAAGGGTTTGTCTGGGCCAAGGTAGGAGGCATCTTCATCTGTTGTGTATATGCACCGCCGAGTGCCTCACAAGGTGAATTCGTGAGTCTAATCGATACAATGGTGCAAGACATGCGCGGTCGCCATCCCCTAGTCATAGCAGGAGACTTCAACGCTTGGGCTACAGAATGGGGGAGCAGAGAGACCAACAGACGAGGCGAATGTCTACTGGACACATTGGCTACCCTTGATGTAGTGCTCCTTAATAGAGGCATAACCCCGACGTTTTCTAGAAACGGAAGAACCTCTATTGTTGACGTTACGTTCGCAAGTGCGCACTTGGTCTCTGATAACAGCAATTGGCGCGTGAGTGAAGAATATACTCACAGTGACCATCAAGCTATCTCCTTTGAGGTTGACATCTACAATCCCTTAGGAAAAAAGGCAAGAAAACCACGTAAGCTTGTGTGGAACCATCGATCATTCGATAGAGATTCATTTAATGTAATGATAGAGAGTGAAGTCGAGTTGGTGGGATCTGCAGAGGGGAAGGCTTCACAATTGATGGATTTTGTCATAGACGCTTGTGATGTATCAATGACGAAGAGTGCCAAAGGAACATCACACTTGCCAGTATTTTGGTGGAATGAGGAGATCGCTGCACTTCGGAAAACATGCATTCGTACGAGGAGAATAGCGCAGCGGGCGAGAGGTCGCCCCTCTTACGAACAGCTGAAGCAAGAACATAAGGAAGCTAGGAGGGCTTTAGGAAAGGCTATTAAAGAAAGTAAACGAAATAGCTGGAAGAAGTTATGCGATGAGGTGGAACAGGATACATGGGGAATACCCTGCAAAACGGTGATGGCAAAACTGAAAGGTTCTAGTTTGTCACCCCCTAATTCTCCTGATCTGCTGGATACATGTGCCCCAGTAGACGAAACAGCGCATCATGTATACTTCGAATGCCCAAGATTTTCCATAGAAAAGGCCGAATTAGAAAGGAAACTAGGAGAGGCACTGAAACCAGAAAACCTAGTCAGCCTAATCCTAGCTAAAGTTGAGAACTGGAAGGATGTAGTGGAATACGCTGCTTTCATCGGCAAGAAACTCCGTATATTGGAACGACAGAGAAAAGGCCAGACTGCGGCTTCATAATGTAGTCCAATAAGAAGAAGGTAATAAGGCCAACACTCCCCCTATGAAGTAGTGCCTGAGGGCGGTTCCATAGGGTGGTTGAGGTGAAAAGGGAGGTGGTTTCTTAGTGAGTACGAATCTCACACTGTTGTGGCATAGCCCACTTCGTCTAATGAAAGATTTTTCCCCTGCCCTAAAAAAAAAAAAAAACACACACATACATACACACACACACACACACACACACACACACACACACACACACACACACACACACACACACACATATATATATATATATATGTGTGTGTATGTGACTTGGAATCTCCCTGCAACCCCTCTCATCCTTGTGTAGGAATGAAATTAAACAACGCTTTCCTTGAGACAACCACTTCTTCTTCCCCCCATACTTTAACAGGAAAATTCACAACTGTTGTCTTTGAAATGGAACATCGGACGAATAGATAATGTCAAATCTTAACTCTAGATTTACCAGACCAGTCATTTTGACTGGTCGTGCAATTTCAATTCAAAATTCCTACATATAACATTTGCTTTCCTAAATGAAGTTATGATTTTTGTAGCTATAAGGTGAGAACACATTTAATGAACTTAATGTTACTTTATATAAATTAGTAACAAATATAGCTTGTGTTATTGACATTTATACCAGTACCAGAGCTGGTATATCTAGTGTTAATGCTTTCAAGTTTTAAGGTCTAAAAATTCCTTATCAAAATTAAATGATTGTAAATAAAACAAATGTGTCTTTCATTTTGGCGCACCAAAAAAACGCCATTATCAGTTATTTTATTACAATTATATACGTTTTAAATAACCTAATATGGTTGAATCGCCACTTAAAAAAAAGAAAAGAAAAGAATATTCAGTTTTCGAAATTTCAAGGGTGTGTCTTACATTTTGACAATGAGTGTACAATCGAAACAAAAATTTTTATTTACAGTCTCATTTTCGGAAGAAAATCGCAAAACATCTATCATTTGAAGGGGAAGAGATGAGATAATTCTTAAAAAATATTGCGCAATAGCTCGTATTATGGACGTTTTGCGACATGGGCTTTTATAGAAAATAATTTCCGGGGGGGGGGGGCTGAGAGCATTTGGGGATATGGAATACTAACAGTCTAGTATTTGGAATAGTTAGACAATTAAAATGCTATTACAAAAAAAAAAAAAAAAAAAAAAAAAAAAAAAAAAAACTGAACTAAGTGATCTTATTTGATTTATTTTTAAGGTTTTTATGAAAAATTATTACCGTTTGGGGGGGGGGGGAGCGTCGGACCCCCTTGTATACGCCCATGTTTTGCGAGAGTGCTCAATATTCCTTGATGCCAAGTTGTGTACATGTGGCTGTTGAACGATTTTCCTCTTGCCTGAAAACGCCGTCACTGCCAACCTCTGGAATGGTTTATCCAAATGTGCGTTCTCTTTTCTCAATCGTCCTACTTGAAATATATACATATATATATATATATATATATATATATATATATATATATATATATCTACTATATATTTGTCAAATACCACTCACTCACAGACTCACTCACTGACCTATCATCGCCCAGCCCAAACCACTCGACAGAAAATTTTGAAATTTTGCATGGACACTCCCTATATAACGTAGGCACTCACTAAGAAAGGCTTTTTTGCTATTCGAATTATTAAGTATTTTTAGAGGGGATTAAAGTTTTAGTTAGAGCAGGCAAGCCTAGGCAGCATGCGTTGCTAGGACGATAAAGAACAGCTGTTACCGTACATTATTTATTTCATAGTATTATTTGTAATTGAGGTTAATTTAAACTATGATGGCAGTCCTTGAATTAATAGAAATAAAATGTGATTTTGCCCCTCATAGAGTTTACGCCCTGGTGATGGCCCATCCGAGGTAATGATATCCCGAACCACTTGACACAAAAATTTGAAATTTTGCACGGACAATACGTTTAGAGTGTAAACACTATCAAGAAAGGTTTTTTTAAAACTTAAAATGTTTAAGTACTTTTAGGGGGGTTTGAATTATTAAGAAGTTCTTCATCGGCTCAAAAATGGTTCGATTTTCATAACATTTGGTACAAAAATCTTTCTTCTCATTTAAAAGGTCAAGTTCATTGACAGGTTGAATCCGTTTACTGGAACATGGTTTTTGGAGCAAAATTTGTGCGAAAGATTCCTTAACGTATGAAAACGAATGAAACCATTTTTAAAGAGAGTTCTGTAGCCATTTACCAGAAAAATTGATAGAAATACTTTTCAAAACTATTTTTCTGTTCGGGTATTCAGAAACGATGTATATGGAAAATTGTATGAATGGCGATACAAAGTTGTCGGATCTCAGTATATTTTCTAAAATATCTCGAAAACGGTTGGGAAATCGTAGTAAGTGGAAGGTAGCTATTCGAAAGGTTCTCTACAATAAGATTCTGTTGTAATGTTCGGTGGGCGATGTCAATCGAAGAGATAAGTGCTTAAAACTTCAAATTTGTTAGTTTTATGGTTTTCAACGTGTATTTGTCTCTGTTTATCTAACTTTTTAAGCGGTTGTTGTATTTTTTTTTTTACCCCCCAACGGAAACAAGCACGGTTACCTCCACATGGTGCTTCCTGGGTAACTTTAAAGTCCGTGCAATAATAAGCTGTACAAAATTATGTAGTAGCGTTAATTTTGATCATATTTTATTTAACTCAATATTAAAAATACTTATCGGCCGTGGTGAAGCACGAGTATTCAGCTAGTATATATATGTGTGTGTGTTTGTCTGTTGGTTCTCTCACAACCTCAAAAGTAGACCGATTTTGATGAAATCTGGTACAAAAATACTTTGTCTAATTTCAATGGTCGAGTTCCTTAACCAGCAGAATCGGCCTACCGTGAAAGGCGATATCTGTAACCTTTTTCGAGAAATGTAAAAACATCGTACCTAATTTTCATTTAGGCACTTATAATAATGGGATTGAGTTTAAATATTTTATACATGTTTAAGAATTATAAAAAATAATTCGTGTGGCTTTCGAAAGATTAATACATTTTCTACATAAAAGATTCCGAAGCAATTTTTGGGTCACATTTGAAGAAATAAGTGCTTGAAGTAATTGGTTTCGATTATTCTTTTGGTCAGTTTCCCTTAGTTTTATTGCTTGTTACTTTTGTAATATCTTCTAGTAGAAAAGGTATATGACATTAAAATATAATAAGTAAAATTAGAAACATTTTTTTCTCGTTAGAAATAGAGCTTTCGAAATTCGAAGATACCGTGTGAATATTTTCTACTACTGTACTGCTGTCGATTTCGTTCCTTAGAACTGTTTTTCCCTATTTACCCTGTTGGTTGTTTTTGTGTTTTGGTTTTTAACAAATTGAACAGTAAAATGAGTATTCTAGTTTTAAATTGCGTTATACAGAGTTGGGCAAAAATTATCTTCGGATAACGGATGACGAATAACCTAGGTTATTCGTTATTTGTCATCTATAATTTTCGGATATCCGTTATCCGTTATTCGAAATTATTACCATTTACGTAAAGTTATCCGTCATCTTTTATCTTAAGATTTCATTTGAAATAATTTTTCATCTTACAGATGAATTTTAATTCGATGGATAAATTTTCATCCGAAAGATGATTTTTATATTTGGAAGATGTGTAGAAAACCAATTTACTACTTAATCATAATGTATTTATTTATTATTTAAACATAATATAATATGTAATTATTTAAATTATTATTAAATATAATTATGTATTACATTATTATTAAAATTTATAATTAAACTTTAAATTAAATTCAACATAGATTTTAAAACTACTCTTTTCTCAAACATTTCATCAGAGAGTCGATTGCTTTTTGGAATATCCGTTATGGAAACAAACGAGAACAGCCGTTCGACTGGTGCTGACGATAGAAGTGCCGTGTTGTACTTAAAAAACAATTTCTTGATGTTTAAATATCTATTTAAAGAGTGCAATGCCATGTGCAAACGAACAGTTTGTTTTTGGCCGAATGGATAGAAAAAAGTGGTATTGTGGACGGATAACGAATAATAGATAACGGATAATCAAATGACGAATAAAAGATAATTCACCCGTTTCTCGAATAACGGATAATTGGTCATCCGTGGTTTTATGATTAACTAATAACGGATAAAAAATTATCTTTTATTCGTTACTTAAATAAAAAAATATTCGAATAAGCCCAACTCTGGCTTTATAGAGCCTACTTTAATAATGAGGGAGAAGGCAGATGGAATAATGTCCGCTTCTGTGTAAGTTGGCTACTCTCAGTTTCCTATGCCTAGTGATACCTAAAATATTGCTTTTATTCTAGATGTTTACATTTTTCGTGAACGATCAAAGCAACTAATAACTGTTTCTATTCCTTTACAAATGTCACTAAGGACAAGAAAGGAAACGCGCTAAGATGACGCAGTTCCTGCGAGTCGGACTTCTTTAAAGGTTCTCTAACGTAGGGAAACGATTTCCCCTAACATATGAAACCATTTTCAAAGCTTTATCTGTAACCGTTTCGGATAAAAGTGGATAATGCCAAATCTGTTCTAACTTATAGGATAGGGTACTTCATCCAAACTTAATTTTTTTTTTCTTTTTTTAAAATTAAATTCAACAAGACAATTATATCTAAGTAAAACACGTGTAATACGAGCCAATTTTGTATTATACATTTTTGTATGGACGTATAGAGCCTTCTTTAAGAATGAGGGAGAAAGAGGATTGAGTAATTTTCACTACTGTCAAAGTTGGCTACTATCAGTCTCCTGTGTTTTTTTACGCCTAATGTACCCCTTTCCTTCGAAATGATTTTTGAGTAGGAGTTGGCATTTTAGACGAATTATATATATATATATATATATATATATATATATATATATATATATATATATATATTATTTATTCTTATAGATGACCCAAAATATCAAAATTCTTTTTTATCCTAGGAGGCATGGGGTCATTAAAGCAGTCTTCCTTTATTACACCACTTTATTTATTGGGCCCAACATATTTCGTGCATCTTTTCTTCGCACCTCTTCAGGGGCACTTCTACAACAAAATATAATTTTTTGAACATCCACACAAACCTTTTTTTCTACTATATTAAAACTATAAATACGATCTTTGAACTGTTCCACAAAATGTATTAAAACATTATCATGCTCCATTAAATTAAATCCGACGGTCTTGTAAAGAAACACAGGGACAATGTTAACAATGACGAGCTACCAACTGACATAAAAACAAACAATGACTGGATTGTGAACTTAACTGACAGAACTATTCCCGAACATGTTACGAAGTTTCTAACTTTAAGCAGCAAATTCAATATCTTAAAACCGATTAGAGAGGATGAAAGGATTAATCTGATAACGGACTTGGAATACATGCTAGATAACGTAGAAATGCCAAACAAAGAGAAGAATAAAATTAGACAAAAAAGTGTAAACTTTCTAAATAACACTAAAAAAACTATATGCTTTAAAAACATACCCAATCATACATATATTGTACTAGCTGAAAAATTAAATAAGTACGAACGTACGACTAGACATTTTAAAAAGAACAATCCTGACATTTTAATAATAAAAGCGGACAAATCGAATAAAACGGTCTTAATAATAAATGCAATAATTTGCAGTTTACAAAAGAGTTAAAAGTGAATAAAAGTTTGGGATTTTTGGATATGGAAATAATTAGAAAGGAGAATAATTTCCTAGAGTATAAATGGAAACCTAAGACATATCATTCAACAAGGATGATTAATTTTTACTCCAGCCACCCTTTTAATTTCAAAAAGAACCTTTTATATAATAGAACATTATCAGCTTTACGGAGAACATTTCCTAAATTTTACAGTGAAATAAAAAATAAATTGAGAAATTTGTTCACGGAAAATAATTACCCTAGGGATTTAATTGAAATTCAAATAAAAAGAGCTGAAAAACACATAATATATACTAAACGATTAATTGACCTTCCGGAAAATAGTGATAAATGTAAATTTGAACCTCAACTTTTTAATTTACCGGACGAATTTTTTAACGATTTACAAAACAAAAAGAAAAGAAAATATTCTGAAACTTTTATTGAATCAAGGCCATCTAAAAAAGTTAAAGCAGATACAGAAGTAATAAACAAGGAAGTGCAGAATAATAAGCGTAAAAGAGATCTTAATGATAATTCCGATATATCGAACAAAAAACAAAGATTATTGGTGCAAACTAATATTAAACATTTTTTCATTAAAAATAACGGCAGATTAGAAGAAACCACGTTAAGTAATCACTTATTTTTACAAAAAGGAAACAATTGGTTTTAAATAACAGTATTGACAAAGATGTAAATCCAATTAAGCAAATATTTTACTTTCGATTATCATCCTCTTATAGAAAACAAAATAAAAACAATATGTAAAGACGTTTGTAAAATTGGCTGGAAATATAAACATACAATAAACAATGTATTTAGTAATATTAAAGACAGGGTTAAAGCATCAAGTTCAAAATATAATATTTATAAAATCAACTGCAACGACTGTAACAAATGTTATATTGGGGAATCTGCGCAATTATTAGGTAAAAGAATTATACAACACGTAAAGAGCATTGACACACAAGAAAACGGTACAGCATTAACGGATCATGCAATAACAAAAAAACACAGTTTCAATTTCAAAGAATTCAAAATATTAAATAAAGAAAGAAATACCCTGAAAAGAAAAATAAAAGAAAATATTTATATTTTAAAAAAATCGAAAATAGCAGTGAATAAAAGAACTGATCTGAAAAATGTACACCAAATTTTCTATGGAATAATAGATTAATACCCAAAAATTTATAAAAAAATATTAGACGAGTAGACTTAACTAGGACAACAACGAAGGAAAGATAACGACAGGGCCATTTTGGCAATCCACTTACAAGGTTAGTATTAAGCCGGACTCCAGAGGGAGTACTTGGTAACGGGAGGACTTCCTTGCAAGGTAGCACTCAACACCTTTTATAAAAAATATGTAATTTAGCTATAATTATTGCAATATATAGGGTAGGGGTAATATTTAATGGAGCATGATAATGTTTTAATACATTTTGTGGAACAGTTCAAAGATCGTATTTATAGTTTTAATATAGTAGAAAAAAGGTTTGTGTGGATGTTCAAAAAATTATATTTTGTTGTAGAAGTGCCCCTGAAGAGGTGCGAAGAAAAGATGCACGAAACATGTCGGGCCCAATAAATAAAGTGGTGTAATAAAGGAAGACCGCTTTAATGACCCCATGCCTCCTAGGATAAAAAAGAAATATATATAAATATATGTATAAAAAAAAAGAAAATTGTTTATTTTTATTCTAAGCTTTCTAAATGTCACGAAGAATAAGTACGGAAACGTGCTAAGACTACGCAGTTCCTGCGAGTCGGACTTTTTATATGTTTTGGTCATACGTTGATACGGGCGTATATAGGGAATAATTTCAGGGGGGGGCTGGGAGTATTTAGAGGGTATGAACAAAAAAATCAGTCCCTTAACAGGTCACGTGGGCCCTGAGGGGCAGATACTGTAGACTTATCTGATTCGTGACCATACGGCACACTTGGGAGATAGTGTGGTCAGTACTATGCTCCGGCCGCCTGATTTTCCCCTTGCTGCTTCAACTGCTAGAGTCATTAGCACCAAGATACACATTAATAAATTAATTAAAGGCTGGGTTGGCCTAGGGACGGCCAGGGAGGCCGAATAGGGGGTATGGAATACTAACATTATGGAACTTAGGATAGTATATGTTCAGCTAAAACGCTATTATACCCAAAAAACATTTTTTTTTTCTGAACTGTGATCTTATTTAATTTATTTTGAAGGTTTTTATGACACATTTTTATCGATGAAATCGAAATTTCGGAGGGGGCTGCAGCTCCCATAGCCCCCCTAATAATACGCCCATGAACGTTGATACCTTCAATACAGTTTGTGCTATGACGGTTTGTATTTAAATAAATGATCAAGAATTGTCATAACTAAACATCTAACAGTGTTGACGTCGAAGCATGATTTTCGAAACATGCATCTTCACTGAAACTAAATCTATGAGTGCTCTTGGCTCTCTCTTAGCCTCCTTTTCATTAGAGGTATCACCAAATGGAAGGATTGGAAGGACATCTAGTTAGAATAGTATTCTCAATGGAATGGAGCCTATTTAGTTTATAGGGTAGTGGGCTTAACTCAAAATCGATCAATTTTGAGATGTGACAGTGTTCTTGTCGACGAGCGACATGTCTATAGACAATTTATGTCCTTTTACAATCGCTCGACTTTGCTTACAAATATGGACAAAGCTTTATGCTCTAGAGCGGACGAGGTTAGATCAGTGGTGGAGCACTGGACTAATAAACTCGATGAACCGAGTTCAAAACCCGAGGGCACCAAAGATTTTTATCTTCTAGTGTCGTCGTTCAAGGGTTGGATTCTGGGTCCCAGATCGTCTCTAGGCTCACCCTGCCTTTAATTGATTAATTTATTAATAGGTACTCGCAATGATAAAAATCAGGCGACCGGAGCATAGTACTGATCACACTATCTCCCTATTGTTCCTTATAGTCAAGAATCAGATACCTCTATAGTATCTGCCCCTCTAGGCCCTTGTGGCCTGTTAGGGGACTGTTTTTTGTTGCTCTAGCCTTCGATTGCTAGTTTTAGCGCGCTTCCTCCCTTCCGCCATAGGTAAGAAACCCGCGTATGACGTTGACCTTATGACGCAATACGGAAGCCCTGTCTCTGTTTGCCTTTGTTTGTTTTTGGAAATTGTTTGTTTTTAGTTTTAATTTTTTCGTTAAAAC
Source organism: Gonocerus acuteangulatus (assembly GCA_946811695.1). NCBI lineage: Eukaryota > Metazoa > Arthropoda > Insecta > Hemiptera > Coreidae > Gonocerus > Gonocerus acuteangulatus. The sequence continues at coordinate 59,770,395 of OX328132.1, forward strand.
GAGATAAGTAAATGGGAACTATGTTTGTATTAATTGTTGTTTTTAGTAGCGGAACCCAGTTATAGCGAGGGTACCGCAACGGAATCACGTCAAGATCATGCAGCTCCTGTGTGTCGGAATTTTTAAATTATTTACTATCCGCCATAAAGAAGAGTGTAGTAGTTTTATTTATTGACTTATCACTTCCATAGTAATTTGTGACTATACAATGTGTTGGGAGCTGAGGTTGGCGCCATTCTGTAAACAGGAAGGAAAATTAATATAAGAAGCGAAAAGAACTATTTTTGTTTCAGTCAGGTAAAAAAAAAAAAAAAAAAAAAAAAAAAAAAAAAAAAAAAAAAAAGAAAAAAAAAATAAGAAAAACCCTGAAAAGATAATAAAATGAAACTCAGAAAGGGATTTGATTTGTGGGATCCATTCTGTTGTATTTTCGCTTAGATTGGGGGTGGAGGTGGTCGGTGGTGCTTGCCCGTTGCCAGGAAGGCGGCTATTGATTCGGGCGTGGCCCGAACCCACCCCATCCCCTTTCTCTTCTTAAACCCCTCCACAAACCTCATTAATTTAACGTCGTTTCATCTCCATTTTATCATTTTCACTTCCACAGTAATAGTTTTCTCTATTTGCGGTGTTCACAATTTAGAGTGCTGACCTTCAAATATTCCGCCAAAAATACTTTAAGGGATCTGATGAATTATACTCATACTTATAAGTTCCATTCCATTAAAATAAAAGAGAAATTTCTTTGAAGTGATATTGTTAATTAAATTGGTTGATCTTAGACATGGACGTATATAAGTGGGGTCTGCAGACCCCCAAAATTTTTATTTAATCGGTAAATCAAATGTCATAAAAACCCTAAAAATAAATTAAATATTATCACTTAGTTCAGAAAAAATAATTTGTTTTGGGTGTAATAGCGTTTTAGTTGGCTAACTATTCCAAGTTCTATATAGTTAGTATTCCATACCCCCTAAAACTCCCAGCCCCGAAATGCTCCCAGTCCCCTCCAAAATTATACTTAGATCTTAGATTAAATATTCGAACAATCCTTTTCTGTTTCTGTGGCTTTATGAGACTAAAGTCACGAACTGGACTTTTCCATATTAAACTCAGAAGACAATTCATCATTAATTTTCAGTTTTCTGGTATTATATTTACAGAATAAATCTTTGTAACTGTATAACCTAAACCTATTTATCATATCAACATAAGTCTAATACAGTTTTTACTATTATCTTCTAGTATGCAGCCTAAACCCAATTAGTACTATTATCGTTCAATATAAACCATAAACTTATGATCAGGGAACGGATTTTATGCCACAGCTGATAGAATGATTCTTTTCCCCCTTTTATAAAGTTTTCCTAATTTTTATTTTTCAATATGTTATTGAGTTTTGGCCATTTTTTCCAGTACATTTTTAACTTTTGTTCTTTCCATTTATAATAACAGAGTTCCTGCTTATTATTTATGCTGTTCTTTTCAATATTTTAGGTATTTGTTTACTACATACTTTCAATTTTTTATTACATATTTCATTATAAATAGTTAAATATATACATATGTAAATATTTTGAATTTTGTTTTACATGAACATCCGTTCCCTACTTATGACAATCCCAGAATTATCACGAAGATTAGAATTATCACGTAATTTCTAACTTAATCAGCATTCAACTTGGATATTTCCAGTTGTGAGATCCTACATGTGCAGTCATACCTTTCCGGTTTACGTGTGCAGTTAAACCTGTCCGATATACCGCAACGTGTATTGTATTTAATTTGTGTACAAATTGGATATTTCCTAGTCTTAATTACACAGAAACCCTACATAATATTACAATGGGTAGAGTGAATAAAACCTTGCAATTACTAGTTACAAGTATTTACCAAGCTTTGCTTAGTTTTAAGTGAATACAAATATTAGCTTTAACTAGGCTTTTTTTTTAATAGGATAGATTCATGGCTCAGGCACTCAGCAGCTGTGCTGTTAGACAGTGGATGGACCCACTGTCCATGTTGACAAAAGTCCACCCTCCAACGTCGGCAAATTTTAAATTTTTAATTATATTAGCAAATTTTTTTTGTAGTACCACGCAAAAGGTCAATCAATAAAAATTTGGAAAACACAAAATATGACATGTCTCTCAAATGAAAACTTTTCCAACAATTTCTTTCAGTTACTTTTTACTGCTTCCGGGCTCGACAATGGATTCCCACAGTTTGGCCAATAAAAAATGTGTAATCCATAATTTCTTCATACACCGTATTTAAAACGAACAAATCTCCATTCCACATTTTTTTAAAAAAGGGCGCCAATCTTTCAACTTATCCATCAATAAACTTCCACTTCATTTGCTTACTACTTAAGTTTTAAAGTTAGAAATTACTTAGAAAAAGCTAGTCTGGTCTGGGGCATGCTAGTTTTTAGCGCGGTTCCTCGCTCCCTCCATAGGGAGGATCCCCGCTATTTAGTCATTTATTTTCACTCAATCATGGCAGAGTTTATGCAAGTTCGTAAGCAAAAAAGTTCAAATCGCAGGAACTGCGTCATCTTAGCGCGGTTCCGTTCATATGCCTAGTGTAATTTTGAAGACAAAGAATTCAAACAGTTATTTCTTTGTTTAGATGAATCACGAAACACCTATTCCAATAAAATCTCAAAGAAAAAGACACACGAAACACTATACAAATATGTTTCTAATTTACTTAACTTTCTTTACTAAAATATTTATTTTAGAATTATTCTTCAACTGACCCTTTTCTCAATATTCTTATCTTCGTGGACGGCGGAAGGTCAACACTAGAATCATTCTAGACGTGGCCGTACTGGTGGAAGGTTATCCTCCTCAGGTGTAGGCTGTAAGTTTTATTTTTGTAATTTTTTCCCCCTGAAGAGGCACCAATAAAGGTGTGAAACATGTAGGGACGAAATAAAGTTGGTGATAGTGAGTGTTGAAGATTTTATGTGTTGACCTTCCGCCGTCCACGAAGATAAGAATATTTATTTTAGTGTTAAATGCAATTAAAAATTAAACGAGCGTATGATGTAAGCATAACGATTTTATTCACACGAATTTCGCTCCAAAAACCATGTTCCGGTGTTTCAAATTAGACGAAAGATTTTTGTGCCAAATGTCATTAAAGTAGGACCATTTTTGAGGCCAGGAGAGCGCGAACAGACAAATATATATATACAAATTTTAACCACCGTTCTATTATAAACTACTACAAGAATCGGCCCTTATCAGTTGACAAAGAAAACAAATCCATATATAAAAAGTGTATTCCTTATTTTCGTAGTAATTATAATATTCAAAATTGGGAGGTAATTGGTCTACTGTTTAGTGCAATAGGATCCATGTCTTCATTGATCCAAAATGTTTTTAAAAAATGGAATATAAAATTTGACCAGGAATCATTCGCGCGTCCCGAAGGACTTAATAAGAATTGTCAATCACCATCTATACGATATATTAAGAAAGGAATACATAAATGAATAATCATACGAACTGGAAAGAAAATGAGAAAAATCAGAATTACTTATAAAAAAGTCCGTCTCGCAGGACTGCATCATCTTAGCACGGTTCCGTTCATATCCCTAGTCTAATTTGGAAAGATTAAAATAGAAGCAGTTATTATTTTGGTTCCACCAGTCTTTTTTTTGTTAATTAATTATTATAATGGCGTGTCAACCCTTAAGGTCACTAACGCCATTCCTGTGAGTAGTAAAGTCTTGAAAGGTCATGATTTACAATCTTACCTGGAAGGGTCGGCTACACTAGAAACAGACCCGCTAGTGACAAGGTCTTGGAATCTTGGAAATCTATATTTCTAACAATAAATTGTTTTTGTTATTTTACTTAACCAGTTTTATTGTCAAATACATTATCCAACTATAAGCAATTACAAAAAAAACAAGAAATAAAACAGACAAAAAGAACCATTGGAATAAACGAAATCAATTAATTTAAAGCTTTAAGCACTTTTTTCTCCGATTGACATCGCCTAATTAAAACTTTCTTCAGAACCTTTTTTGTAGAGAATTTAGTAAGCTTCCGAATGGTAATCTTCCGCTTCACAAGATTGTCAACGGTTTTCGAGATACTAACGAAATTATACAAAGTTACCAAAACTTTTTTTGTCTGTTAATAAAATATTTTATTCTAACCCTTCCTTTACTCTAAACGTAACAAAAATTTCAACATATTAGTGTTGATGAAACTCAAACATGCAGAAAATGTTTCAACTGTATCCCATAATTCTAAGTACCAAAATCAAAGACAAAGAACCCTCCCTAGGAAGGACGCTAGGCAGTTGAAAAGCTATATATCTTGGAAATCCATATCTCTAACATTAAATTGTTTTTCTTATTTTTCTTAACCTGTTTTATTTTCAAATACATTATCCAACAATAAGCAATTAAAAAATAACAAGGAATAAAAAACAGACAAAAAGAACAGTTCGAATAAGCGAAATCAATTACTTTAAAGTTTTAAGCTCTTATTTCTCCGATTGACATCGCCTAATCAAAACTTTTATCAGAACCTTTTTTTTAGAGCATTTAATAAGCTTTCTAATGGTATTCTTTTGTTTAACAAGATTCTCAACCTTTTTCGAGATATTAAGGAAAGTAAACAAAGTTACTAAAACTTTTTATGTCTGTTAAAAAAATATTTTATTCTAACCCTTCCTTAACTCCAAACGTAACCAAAATTTCAACATATTAGTTTTGATGAAAGTAGAACATGCAGAAAATGTTTCAACTGAATCCCATGATTCTAAGTACCCAAACCAAAAACGGTATTCAAAAAATATTTTTCTAATTTTCTCGAAAACGGTTAAAGCTATCGCCTTGAAAATGGTTTCATTCGTTTTCCTAGCCCAGGAGTCATATAAAAGGAGTACTTAGAAGCTTATGAACTCAAAAACGTAAGCGTTATGATTTTTTTGCGCGAATTTCGCCCCAAACGCCATCTTCCAGTAGGCGGATTTTGCTGGTTAACGAACTTGACCTTTCAAATTGGACGGCGGATTTTTGTACCAAATTTCATCA